>ML815730.1:58816-102597 GCA_009831015.1 Picea engelmannii
TATATATATATATATACACACACACACACACACACATATCTTGTTTCTAAATATGCAATTACTGGCATTTAATTCTAACAAGTCATCATGTAGAAACCGTATATATTGTCTTTGATGGGCGAAAGGCTCAAGGACATCTCGTATTCATGCGCATTAAACCAAAATTTGCGGGCGGATTATATTATCCCTTGCGAGTGTTCATTTCAAAATCATGAAATCCCATTCACACGGTGTGCCCTTCGCACATTCACGAAACCTCCATTTCTTAATTTCTCTTCACCTTACCCACCACGTTCGCATTTCTGAATATGCAATAAATAATTTTTATTGCTAACAGTTCATCATGCACCACCAATACAGGTTGTCATTAATCAATGAAAGGCTCGAGGACTTTCCCATTCATAAGCATTTAACCAAGATTTAGCAAAAATTTTCATTCTTCACTCTAACAATTCATTTAAATCATCATTTGCAGCAAAGCAACCTTCTCATAAACCTATGGTATCAGCTTGGAAACAGGTCTGTGGAGATACAGTGAACACCTTCCGGCGTGAGGACCAAAACTTCCACTAGTCCAGGGCATTTTCTTATTAATCAACCCCCACCCCAGAGAACCAAGTAATTTGGACATCCGAGATTGCTCATGCAGACTGTGTCCCTAAGGTTTTTGACTGTAAGAACCTGGTCTCTTGGTGCGCCAATAAATTTATTATAGACCAAAGAATTATTCCACTGCACGATGACTCTTCTGTTTCTTTGTCACCTCAGGTCTTCCGCCAGATGCTCAAATTGCCAGAGCCAACATTGACATTCAAAGGAGAAGATTGCAAACAGTTCCTAGCAAAGCATAATAACGGATTGGACCTGTTGCCCCATTTTTTGGAAAGGCTGAATCTAGTTCCTGCAGATATTACAAGTATGGAGGTTATTTCATTTAGAAATCCATTTCGGGAAATTGCCTGGCTGTTTACAAGAATAATGGGACAGGAGTCCACAGGTACTGTTTCCTGCATGGCTCTTTATATTTTGTATTTCACAGTGAATGAACAAGCCCTTTTTGATTGGGGTAGGTTAATTTCCCATGAAATCTATTCCCAATTGTCAAGCTACAAAAGGAAAAAGAAATTTTATATGTCATCCTATTTAGTTTTTGCAATAGCACATTCCTGTCAATTTCCGCAACTGTCTCTGTCCAAAAAAGTCAATTGTAAATTCCACCCAGTAATGTTCTGGTACCAGGCCTTGTGGAAGTACAAGGCTTCCCATTGTTTTTATGAGGTTTTTAATGGCTTCCTATCTGTTTTCAAAGTTTTTTTGTTAGGAGAAAATGCTCCCCGAATATCTGAACATGCACCTAGTTTTTGCATAATAAGGGGACACTCCAACATTTGGAAAATTACACTGTCATAAGAATTTTTGGCTCCACGGAACAACCTGCTCTCCTTCCATTTCACGTTACGGACATAATTTTTATTGCAGAAGTAGCACATCAATATAGCTACTAGTTCCATCTGTTCCAAAGGAAGAAAAAAAACTAGTTCATTCCTCTGCCTTGGAAAATAGGTGAGTTCGTCTTGAAAAACGTCAACAAAATTGACAATTTCGTAGCACATTTTAGCATCTCCAACCTTAGATATGCTGAAGACATAAGAGGATTTGACCCCTATGATATTTTTAGAGAACATTTACAATCACTCGGCCTTGACGATTATTTTGTAAATAAACACTTTCCCAAAAACATAGATGGTGATAGTCCTGCCTCTAATACCAACGACGTAGAGATAGTGCAAAGCTGCACTAAATTGTACACACAACAGGGGAAATTCCCCATTGACAAGAGTGTTCAATCCACAAATACCACTCCAAAAAGCATGACATCCCGGAGCATCGCTCCAACGGCCCATCACAGCAACAGAGAAACCCAGAGTTCTTCAAACAGAGGAGGAGATAACAAACCTCCTCACTCTAAAATTGATAGTTCTCACAAGCTTCCAGTAGAGAAGAAGAGGCAAAAAAATGTGGGTCAGGCAGAAGAGCTGGAAATTCAGAGTCAGAACATGGAAGGTGACATTGATCTAGATGCCATGTTCCCCTTCCTTGATCAACCCCAATACGACATCCACCATAGCCATCCAATGGACATATCCGTTACCCAAAATTTTGACGAAGATGAATCCTTTGTGTTCTAGACTGTTGTTTTTGATAGCCGGAACAAAAGATTGATATTTGAGAAAAAAAATGTTAAAAATATCAAAGGCAAATGTCGTTCAGAGGTTGATGTTGCCAACATGTGGCTGTCCCAAATCTGTCAACTTCACACCGCGACTGGAGAAGCATTTCATGATTCCATTGGACGCATCGAGACCCATAATGCCAAACTGAAGGACCGAGTCAAGGAATTGGAAGACGCTTTCATTCCTATGCCATTGCTTGTCGATCCTTTGGCAATAGCCATGCCTGGCACCCCTGCACCCAATGTAAAAGCATCCTCCACCCTGCTCGCATCCTACAAAGGATATGTGGAGAACAATATCAAAAAATGAATGGAACTGGTTACCCAGGCGTGGAAAATATCACAAACCATCGCTTCCCTTGGAACCAAGGCACATAGCTTGCTCGAGGTTTTGCAAGCCAAATTAAAAGATGAAGAAAATTTCTTTTTAAAAACGGTCATCCCTTTTGGCAAGATTGTCAACAATATGACATAAACAAAAATAAGAGAAGAAGATCTTCCATCCAAAAACCAGATCGCCCAATTGCATCCATGTTGGAAACAAAAAGTAAAGAACCTACGTCTCATTGTTCAGTCATGTGAACAAGCCATAGCGAAGAAAGATGAATTATTCAAAAAGCTGTCAAATATAGACTTGGCAGGGAAAACCAACGACTTCCAAGACCCCCTCTTAATCACAAACTCCTTGCCCTTAACCAGGCAAGAGTTCTATAAACAAGTTGCTATGTTGAATACCTTGTGTCTCGAATTTTTTTACAACATCCTTCAATTTGATCAAGCTCACATCCATGTCTGGCTAGTCAAATATGCAGTACAAAATGAGGAAATTCATCAGGCTCTCTCTAATCTTTCTATCGACTTCCAGGAATTAGAAAACGAAGTTTTCAACATCAAAATTCGAAATGAGATCAACGTCGCCCCAATGAGAAGCTACATTGAAGAATGGGTCGAAAGGCAATTGAAACAGGCCTCCAACGAAAGACAACAGCCAGTTACTGGCATTCCAACAGCCGTGGAGAACATCCTTCAAACCGCAATCGTCACCGACATCAATGAAACAACAACCCCAAGCAAATAGCCAAAGTGCTCATATGTACCCTCACTGTAAGTTTAGTCATCGCACCTTTCTTTGTTTCTCAGCTCGGTTATTCCACTTTCTTAAATACAAATGTATAGGCAAACACTTATACCTTTCCATTTATTTTCTTTTGCAGCTATTGCACTCTATCTTCTTTCCACAATCCCGTTTCTTGTACATATTTCTCTAATGGTCTGCGCGAGCTCCAATCCCAGACTACATCACAAACACATTGAAATTCCGGTTTATATGTAACATACTTTAATTTTTTGGTATATTTCAAAATTTGCAGTAGTATGTAACAAACTTTCATTTTTTCACATACTTAAAAAAAAATGCATTTAAATTTTTATATGTTACAGACTTTATTCTTATATTTCCGCATTCTGTATAACAAATGCATTTGTTTTTTAATATGTTAGACTTTTTTTCTTATCCTTCAACACTCTGTATGGCAAATGCATCTACTCTTTTATATGTTACACACTTTTCTTTTTTTATATATTTCAAAATAAATGGTGTTTAACAATGCAAACGTCATTTACATATACCCCATGTTCACAAATGCATTTAAATTTTTATATTACTTCTCCTATTAATTTTATGTCATCATATATTTTTATCTTTCACTAGTCCATATCAAAAATGCATTTGAATTTTCAAATTTAATCTTGCACTGTCAACAATTTTTTTACTTTGTTATATACTTTCAAAAAAATTAGGTTTGAAATATACTTTCAAAAATTAGATGCTGCTGTGCCTATGGACCATCATTTACTTTTGCCCTATCTTTCGTGATATACAATTTGCACAACATTTCCTTGATATACATTTTTCACCAAACACTTCGTTTCATTTACAATTCGACCCCATTTTCCACAATTTGCTTTCTAGCCTCCTTAGCAGGGACTGCGCTGCCACACAACCTTGTTTAAAAAAAAATGAGTTAGGCTTTTAGGTAGTCGAATGGAAGTCTTTTCACAATCATAAAGAGGGATTCTAGGCCCTATCTAAGGGTCCAATTGAAATCAAATTGAACCCTTTGTTTATCAAAAGACGAGAGGCCTTTGGGCAAGGAATTCGAAGTCATTTCACAATCATAAAGAAGGATTTTAAGCCTTATCAAAGGGTTCAATTAGAATTCAAATTAAGCTATATTTGAGCCTAATAAAAGACATTTAAAATAAAATAAAAAATTTCATCTTCAAAGTAAAACCAATTTGAATTTAATAAACCATATCCTATACAATAAGAAACCATATCCTAGACAATAAAGAATAGCTTGTATAATGGAAAGATCAATATTTAGCAATTAACCCGAGTACATTGGCTTTTCAGTACCAAAACCAATTTTTTCCTTATCAAAGGGCATTTGTCCCCAAATTTCAAAACCCATTTGACAACAAGTAAAGCCTTTTCGCTACCATTAATGGGACACCTTGCTAGGTTTGAAGGGCCCATTGACACTACTATTGGAAGTCACATGGAAGCTATTATTGCATGTGAATATTGTTATAATTAAAAACTTTCATAGATTTAAACATTGAATTTTTTATACAATTGACCTTGCTACTAGGTTTGAAGGGCCCTTTGGCACTATTATTGGGGGAGTCATATGGAAGCTATTATTGCATGTGAATATTGTTATAATTAAAAACTTTCATAGATTTAAACTTTGATTTTTTTATACAATTGACCTTGCTAGGTTTGAAGGGCCCTTTGGCACTACTATTGGGGGAGTCACATGGAAGCTATTGTTGCATGTGAATATTGTTATAATTAAAAACTTTCATAGATTTAAATATTGAATTTTTTTATACAATTGATTGTTTGATTTTCCATGAGATGTTTTAGGTCTTCTTGGAGAAACGGTTTGAGGAGTGAGATACTATCCTGCACTATGCAACCCTGAGAATTTCATCCAAGTTTAAGAAACTCAAAGCTCTCGGGCCACCTTTCTCTTCAGTTTCTGGTGATGCCCAAGATTTGATTTTGGGCCTCTTTTCGAAGCCTTCAAAACCTGGATAGGGCATGGTGTCAGTTGTTGCAACCATTTCATTTTTTTCATTTATTTTTTTTAGCTTTGCTTTATGTTGAATAATGAAAGACTTCATATTATCCTTTGAAACAATGACTTAAATTGAGTCTATTATATATCAACTAAGGTTTTACAAAGCGTAGAGAGGGATCAACTCTTTTGAGGTGCAAACCTCTTTGACCTGATGCTTCCAATTTTTTTTTATAGTTTACAGACACATCCCTTCCACCCAGACTGTAGAAATTTCACACACTTCACATACATACATACATTTGAAACCAAATGTTAAAACCAACATCTTAAATCTACTTAAGAGATAAAGATAAAAGTAGAAGATTAAAGCATATGTTGCAGTAACTAACCCTCAAAAGTTGTCGATACCGATGTGGGGTCGAATATCTTCAGTCTCATAATGAAGGCCTTGCTCGAAATTCAGAATATTCACGGCCATGCAAGTCATTGTTTCCTTCTCCATAATAACATCCACCCTGATCACTACAACAATTATTGAACATTGAATTCAGAAAGAGATTAACAAAATAAAATATACTAAAAGTCACAATACACTAAAGTAATGATCAACCACGGTTTTGAATGCTCTTAACAGTAACTACATAAATTCCTACAATGTTTTGTTCTCATTTGCTGCAAGTTCTGGGTGGTCGACCATTTAGAAGATATAAAAAAATGGTAACAACAGTAAGAAAGTATATATAAAAGTTCTCGGGGTAGTTCAATTGGTAAGTGTTGTGATATGAAGTGTTATGTTCGATGAAGTTTCGAGTTCAAATTCTAGTGATAGAAATCGAAAAATCCTTTACACCTATCCCGATGAGGAGCTATGAGGCAGAGTTAGTGAGGTGCCTGGTTGAAGTGATGGCTTAAACATTAGATGTTGAATATCATTTATTATACCTTCTTCCTATAGGTTATATCATTTATTATACTTTCTTTGGGTAGCATTTTGGGGTTGTTTATCTATTTTAAGAAATGGTTTTTTAGTTGGAATCCCGCCACATAAATCTAAATCTACATGAAATCACTATTTTTTTTCTTTAAAATTCATTTATGAATGCAGAAGTGGATTCAACAGGATGAAAAACATCTGGAATACTTGGATTATACATAAATAATCACTCAAATTTATGGACTTAACAATTTTTTTTTCCAGATTTCCAACAAATTTTCCCCGAACCAGAAAAAAATAAAAAAATAAAAAAATAAATCATTTCATAGAAAATTTAGACTACGACATTTTATGTAAGTTATATAATGATTGATTGCCACTTAAATTTTCTGTAAGTTATATAATGAATGATTGCCACTTAAAGTTTAAATTATTGTATATTATATATTGCTTATTAAATTGAATTTTGAAAAAATAATAAATATATTTAAAATTTTAAAATTATAAATTTCAATTATTGGTGAAGGACAACGAAGTGACAAATATCCCTTAATTTAAAGGGCATTTGTCCAAAAAAATTACACATGAAGGTTGACTTGCATGCGTATATTTTATGTTTGAAGTGGAATTGGTAAGAATTTTGAGACAGCTAAGGCCCGAGTAGAGGTTGAGTAATACGACGAGACTGATTGATCTACCCACATTAATTTCACACCTGTGAGAGATGTGTACTCACAAACCAATTATCAACCCATGTTTTACATTTCTTTTCTTTATTTATGAAAGAACTAATTTTATGTTATTTTTTTTTAGATTATTATGAAAAAATAAAAAATATTTTATATTTTTTTATTGGATCTTTTTTTATTGGGTTTAATGGTGAAAAACATATGTTTCCTCCTAAGAGGTCACAAGTTCAAATCGAGAAGGAAATAGGGTATGTATACCTCCTTTTTATTGGGTCTAATGGTGAAAATCATATGTTTCCTCCTAAGAGGTTACAAGTTCAAATCCAGAAGGGAATAAGGTATGTCTACAGGAGTAGGAGTCCTTTGTCCCCTTTGTCCCACAATCAAAGAGGTCTTCTCATATACCAATTTGATGTATAATTTGACAATCACCTTCAAAATAGATTAATTTGATGTCGTCTTGCTCGTCCTACTTTACTTTTCATATACCAATTTGATGTCTAATTTAACAATCACCTTCAAAATAGATTAATTTGATGTCATCTTTCTCGTCCTACTCTACTATGGTTTATTGTAAACATTGTTAATTATGAGATTGACAATTGTTAGTGGTGAATTTTCATCTAGAAACATGAGGGATGGAAATTGTAAAACTCTAGTCGTTGTTTATACCCCGTGAAGACAGATTTGGCTTTGAAGGATTTCCACTGTTCGAAATCCTTCAACTTGTGTTATGAGAAATAGGTTCTAGTACAATAGAGACGATGACGAATGAGGATCTTTTCCAGGATTGTGAACGAATCATGTTTCCTTCCTGCTTATTGCATTAGTTTGCACTACATTTCTTAGTTTGGGAAAGAGTGAGCTATAAGTGGAATGCATATAAGATGCATTCTTTGGATTTTATGTGCCTTCAAAACATTACTCATGGATATTATAGCTCTACATAAAAAAAAAAGATGGGTTTGATGTGATTTTAAAACATTAAAAGTAGTCGTTTAATATTGAATGATGTGTCTTTCATTATGAATATTTGTTTTCTCTGGATGGATTAGGGCCTTAACATCTCTTCTCCTTTAGGAGATTTATTGTTCTCAATGACACCATATTTTCTTGCCAAAGTAGTTGATTCTAATGTTACCTCTGTGAAATTGAATTTGCGTGGTTTCTATAAGTTGTGAGAATTTTTTATTCAAGTTTTTGGCCACTGTGATTCGAGGATGGGGGGAGCAACTTTTCTCTAAGCTCTTTAAATATTTGACAATGTATAAAAATTAAGTTAGTTGGTTGCATGGGTGCAGGACCCAGGTGCACCAATTTTGAAATCTGGGTGAGGGTGCGTGGGGGTGTCAACTTATATATAAATAATAATAAAAAATATGTTTTAAAAAATAAAACTGATAATGCACAAATATTTTTCTCACTTTCCTCTTTCTTTTAATTTTCATTTTATTAGGAGGTGGTCTCCAACCCCATATCCTGGGGTCGATGCCCCTTGGAGTGGGTACACACACCTTGGCTAAATTGGTAAAAATGTTTATATGGGATGTAAAAACAATTTTGAGTTTGGATATAACATGCATATTTACATATTGTTAAACAACAATTCAAGATATTGCATATTTTTGTAGATAATTCAAGTCACACTGCTCCCATACGAGATATGTCAAAAACATGAAAATTTTAGGAAAGTGATAGTATTTTAAATATGGTAGTATGACAATTTTATAGTAGTTAACTGTAGGATTCCATACCTCTAAAAGCTTTCCCCTGGACCAATAATCACACATGATGGTGGGTTTGTTAGACTCTTGGATAGTTGTACATTATTTTTTTGAAAAGAAAGGATAGACTCCAGGTTGCATTATGGTGGTATTAGAGTTCACAATGAGATGACTATTATCAAAACTACCATTCCCTACATCAAATACAACAAAGACCCACATGACACAGGAAACATAACATGCAATTATTTCCATAAAAGTTATTGAAAATGCTCATGATTGTTTGTTTGTAATTTGTGTAATTAGACAACAAAGTTTTACCATATATCCAAGTTACTTGCAAACCTTGTTGAGTCAGATTTGTTTTGTTATTGACTATGGGTTGGTGGTTTGCTAATTGGAACTTATTGAAACCAAACCTTTTTGTCTAGATATCAAAGATGGTTTTAGAGACTGATCTTGTCATTATGAATGGATCCAATTATGTAGTATGGGCACCATACATGGGAACCCTATTGAAGATCAAAGGATTGTGGAAGTATATGAAGACTGCGATTCTAGATTCAACAGACAACCAGGCGAAGTTCATTGTTGATGTAAAAAAGGATGAGGCTGTGGGGGTTATCACGACCTATAACTCGCTAGAGATTCAGTTTCACATCAGTGGAATCGACTGCCCTCATCAAGTATAGAAGAAGTTGAATTCGTTGTTCGACAGATTCGATGAGAGTCGCATCATGCATATGGAGAAAGAGTTGATATCTCTTGATCCTTATTCCTTTGAAAAAATGGAGGACTATTTGGTGTGTGTGAAGGAACTCTAGTTGAAATTGGGGAAATGTTGAAAGAATTATCAGAAGAAAGATGGAAAACTATTTGAGTTGGTTCTAATGAAATTTAGAACACCATTCGACGTGTTCGTGTCAAATTTTTGCACCAACTAGAAAGCACGCAAGGAAGATGGTAAGGACTACACCTTTGAAGCTTTTTGTGGCCTTTTGATTATTGATCAACACAAATTGCTTGAAGAAGGAAAGTGTGGTGGTAAACATCAAGCTCACTTGCTCAAGTGAAAGAGAAAGTGGAAAAAATTTGTTAATCCCAGAGCTTGGATAACTCATCAAAACCCATTTTCTTAATCCCAAAGGAATATTCTAATTCTCAAATGGAGTTGAAGGTTTTTCGATGATTTGTAAATTTTTGAAAAAAATTTGAATTCTAATCTATCGCCTTTTTTCAACTCGTCTCTTTAGCCTTAATGTATGTTCTTTCTTCAACAAGATTGAATACCATTTTGTCTCCACAACTTTGCATTGTTCCCTCTCATCTAGACAACACATATTTGACAGAGTCAAATCTAACAACCGACTAGACAACACATATTTGATAGAGTCAACTCTAACAACCGACGATTATATGTGGGAAAGATCTTCTCGATCTCATGGAAGTTGGTTAGATCTTGAGGCTATAAATAGAATACCCCTTGGGTCATTATCAACATACAAATCAAGTACGTGCAGATCATGTGGATTGAGATATGCAATATGCATTGTGTTGTTCTGATCACAATGTGCTCTACTTAAGTAATGTAATGGTGTCTTTAGACACCACCTCTATCTTCAAAATATTATTCCCTCTTCCACTATTTGCATAATTGTCTATCTATTTTTTAATAGTTTCCACCTTATTCCCCAACATGGTATAATTAGACAACAAAGTTTTACCCTTACATCCAAGTTACTCACAAATCTTGTTGAGTCGGATCCATCGTGTGATTGACTCTGGGCCAGTGGTTTGTTGATTGGAACTTATTGAAACAAAACCTTTCTATTTAGATATCGAAGATGGATTCGAAGACTGATTCTATTATTCTGAATGGATCCAATTATGTAGTATGGGCACCGGACATGGAAACCCTTCTGAAAAGAAAATGATTGTGGCAGTATAGGAAGATTGCGATTCCAGATCGAACAAACGATCAGTCGAATTTCGATGTTGATGGAAAAAAGGATGAGGTTGTGGGGGTCATCATGACCTATATATCACGAGATATTTGGTTTCACATTAGTGGAATCAACTTCTGTCATCAATTTTGGAAGAAGCTAAAGTCATTGTTCGATAGAGTAGACGAGAGCCACATCATGCACTTGGAGAAAGAGTCGATCTCTCTCTATCCTCATTCCTTTTGGAAGAATGGAGGACTATTTAGAACGAGTCAAGTAACTCTAGTTGAAATTGGGTGAATGTGGAAATAATTATTAGAAGAAAGATGGACAACTCATCGAGATGGTCTTGATGAAATTGAGAACACCATTCAACGTGTTTGTGTCTACTTTCTGCATCGACTAGAAAGCACACAAGGAATATGGTAAGGAATACAACTTTGAATATTTCTATGGCCTTTTGATTACTGATCAACATAGATTACTTGAAGAAGGAAAGCTTGGTGGTAAACATCAAGCCCACTTGCTCAAGGGAAAGAGCAAGTCAGATCACAGAGAAAGAGTATGGTTTGATACCTCTAAACAAAGATATGGATGCCATGACCAGAAACCTTAGGGGAAATAGAGGCACCCCAATGAAGTCAAAAGAAGAAGAAATGTTAGTACTTTGGAAAGACTGGACATGTGGAGAAAGTATGCTATAAGAAGAGAGACGATTTAGAGGAGAAGGTTAAATTCCTTAAAGGAAATTTGTTCGATGTTCGTCGACATGTTGATAATTTCAACTTCCAAGTTGAAACTTCTCAAGCCTTTTTGTCTCACTCTGCACAAAATGAATGGGTAGTCGACTCTAGGTGCACTCATCATATGGCCAAGGATGCCTCCTTTTTCACGTCCTTGAATGAAATTGAGGAGAGGACCATTTATGTTGCCAATGATTTCTCTTTGGATATTGCTAGTTAAGATGATGTTACCTCTTGACAAGGGAGGATTGTCGATGTTTATCATGTGCCAAACCTTAGTGCCAATATATTGTCTATTGCTCAATTAACACAAACAAGTAATACTGTGGAATTTTTGCTAGATCGGTTCTATGTTCATGATTTTAAGAAAGATAAGTTGATTGTCACCTGAGGGTTTCTCGACCCAAAGGATAATCTGTACAAATTTTGTGACACAAATCAATCTGACAGTGAACCGACTGCTCTTGTGCTCACACCGATTGTTGGGTTGTTTCATGCTTGCATGCATCCTTCTTAATGTTGATGAGTTAAGACCTAGGGTTTGTCTAGAGTTGACCAACAAAACCCCCAAATCATCGACATATCAATATTCAACTAAGGTCGAAGAAGGTCTCACCTGAGATTTAATGAGGATCACAGAGACCATATGGTCTTGTGTCGGGGATGGAGGACTAAACACACACAGATCATCTGGGTTGTCATTCATACATTCCATAGATAACAACTTACTATCATCATTATGTAAAAACAATACACACATATATCTGAATAACACATGAGTGGCATACGATAGATCACAATCATTGTAGCTTTATTATTCTTTCCATTCCATTAAACACATGAATACATTTAAGCAAACATACTTGACATCAACAAAGTTTCATATTCCCTTAGGCATTTCCTAGAATTACAATCCAACATTACAACATTACTACACTAAAGAGTATCGAAGCGAGCTCCATGACAATGGAAAACAAAAAAAAACTTAGTGAATGCACTAAATGAGTGTGTAACTCCATTTTTGTTGACATTTCTCCCTTTTCTATCTTTCTCTGCTCAAGATATTTGTCTTTTTCAATCTTGCTCCACTCACTCTACTGACTAACAATCTCACACACCTTTACCAACTGCTTGCACTCCACGTATCCTTTCCGGAATCGGGGCAATATTAACTGCCTCGCCAACTCATCCTTTGTATGCTCCACATTCCCTTGTATTGTTGGTTGTAATCATTCAGGGAGATTTCCTGATGATTCCTTTCTTGATTCTGTCATGCGTCTTCTTGATTTCTGGTGCGCTTCTCAAAACTTAGATCAACACGCATTAGGTAGACTTTGGACTTAGAGTGAAATATCAAAATATGATTCGACGCGTTCTTCTTGTCAATCTTCGCACATTATCTTGGGCATGTGAAAAACTAGAATGCACGAGATAAGCCCAAAACTTTGGGTGCCAAAAGGTCCCCACCACTATTACTTGGCTCATCCTCAAGCCAATTGCATCATGGAATGATCGTCGCAACAAACATGACAATGCTTCTGAGTTCCTACATGAACTCCTTAAATCGATGCTCTAGCTCATTAAGGTAGCCTTGAAGATCTTGATTAAGCTGAACAACCACATTTTATTCAACTGTTGTGACCCGAGGAGATGTCAAGTTCGTTCTGTTGATTTTCTCAATTATAGGGACAACAACAACCTGTGCATATAAGAGTTGAGTGAACAATATCAAGGCCTTATCAACCGCAAAAGTGATGATCTCTGATATGCTATGCTACTCATCCTGAGCTGCAATGATCTCTTTTGTTTTTTCTACAATTTCTAGCATTGCAACACATGCTTCGTGGGAGGCAAAGTAGTTAGGTCACGCTTTTGTTGTGTGACTTCCGCTTCAGTTTCTCAAACTCTATCATGGATAAAAATTAGTTCTAGAGGACCTTGTAAATGGTCCCACAAATTAAAGTTGTGATTGACCAATGTTGAAAAATCTTGGGCATGGTTTCAACCATCCTAGACAAATGCTTCGGTAAGGGCAATCTGCCTCTATATTTATGTCTCCTCCAACGTTACCTATTGGATATGCATGTGAAGCTTAAGATTCTAATATTGCAGGTCATGAATGTGCGCGACTACCACTCAAATTTTTTGTGGGGATGGAATATCTGGTTACACCTGCTCATGCTAAAAAACTTGTGAATAAGCCTCATCCAGGTTAGTGAAGACCTTGGTGTGACTAGCGAGTATGGCCTCATATTGGCCTTTAGTTTTTGCATGTGTAGCCACTTCCGCAATATGCAATTATTGCAATTTTTGCTAAGTAGCTTCAACTTCTTGTCGTGCGCATGATTCTTGTTGTAACTGGGATCTAGTGGTGGCATGGCTAGAGATTTCTTGGTCAAATTGAATGTGTAACTGGGCCTGTGATCAGGCGATATTTTGATTTCATTCCTCGAGCTCATGGACCATAGTGGTGATAAATTCTTGTATCTCGATCACGGGGACCTGTGGCAGGTCGAGTTTTGTTCGGGCCAAGTTGAACGTGATCATTGCTAGTGGATCGACACTGAGCACTCTGCCTTGACTTGTCCTCAGAGTATTGGTGGCTTGGGGTGTTGGGGGTGGGGATTCTAGGGTTGGGGATAGAACCAGTTGTTGGCCCAGAGTATACACTTTCCTTACCATGGTACTTTGGAACACCTACTATTTGGCCAAGTGCGCTCGAATCTTTTGCATCAATTTGGAAATTTTTCAGTTCGGCGATGGGGAGCCAATCTCTACTTTCTTTGTATGTAGACATTTGTTGGAACTGGTCGGGCCTTGGCGTGGGATTGGGGAAAACAACCTTCTTCTTCGATAGGAGTTGGGTGGGGTCGAGATGATTGATCTCCTATTGGGCTGGAAACAAGATCAATGTGAGGGGAATCTTGAGTTTTCAACCTATGCTTTCACTTTTTGGTAGTCACACCATATGAATTGGATCCACCAGTGCTCTGTATGTGGTCCATTGAAAGCGGAGAGTCACACTCCTTGGACACATCTTCTCTGTCATGTTTTTGGGCAGCATTGGTAGGTCTGCTATACTCCTGAAGTTTCTTTGATCTTATCTCAAATTCATGTTGTACCTCTGAGAAGGGGGGATGGTAGCCGACAAAACATTTTGCAACTCCATCCATAACATCCCTTTCTGTAAAGAAGAAGGGGAGCTCAACTATCGAATTTCTTGTGGCTACGAGGGGAGAGACAAAAACATTAAGGAAATTACACTTAAAATGCAGATAATCAACATACTTGTCGAAGATATGTGCCATGATGCAAACCCTTTCATAGGAGGTGACGATCGAGTGTCTATACCATTGGAGGAAATATTTGGCGATTGTCGCATGGGCCTCGATGTTCTTGGAATGTTGGAGTGGTAAGAACTGGGGGGGAAGAAATAATGGGGAATCTTCCATGTCGATTTCAAATCGAGGTGGTGGTCTCCATACCACCATACCCAGTAATAGGATGATCCAACTGCAGTGAAATTATTTCCCTTCATTTTGAGCATTCAAATAGTCGGTGATGAAATCTTTGAACAAGTAGCAAGTCCATGCCATTTGGATTTTGTCAACAAAGAATTTTTCCATGAGGAGGACCCATATAGTGCATTCCTCATTTCGACACTTGCGAATGAGCTTGCATGCAAGTAAATGTGTTGCAAAATGGACAATGAAATTATTGATTTCAGGGATGACAACCCCATGCTTACCCCTACATGTGCCGAATTTATAATAGAACTCCTCTTGCATGGTATCCTTTGCATTGATGCTATTTGTCGGATCTTTGTCGGACATGGAGAGGCCATAAATCCTATGTATACTATTCTGATCGACCAAATAGGGTTGGTCTAGCAATAGGCACCCCCCATCCAATATAGCAAGGAGGAAATAGACACATGATTGAATGACCTGAGTGTGACCAAAATGTGGACACTTAAGGAGGGAGAGAATGTTGGATTTCTTTAGAGGTCTCGCCCACTCCTACATGACTACTCTATCAGTTCCATCTTCTCTTTGGACAATCTTTGTGTATTTGTCAGGCTGCAACTCAGGAAATTGATAGGGATCCCTGACATTGTAATTGAAATGTTTGAGCAGGGACACCTTCTCGAATGTAGAACCCTAAAATGGTAATCCATATGGTAGTACGAGGTCAAGAATTGGTTGTTCCTTCATGGATTTAGACTTTGGTCATGCGTGGGGTTTGCTTGAAGATGCCATACTAGAGTTGGTGACACTCAGACTAGAGCACTTTTTGAATGCAGAGACAAAGTAAGGAGGTGGAATGCTCCACTCCTTAAGAGAACAAAATCATCATAATGCTTGTTCTTCCTTGAATAAGGAGTTACTATCATGTCTTTTCCTTGAGCTGGCTAGTACCATGTTCTATCCTAGTCGTTGGATCCATCAGGAAGGATGACAATTAGTTATTATAGCCTTAATGTCGAGCTTTTCGTAGGTCCTCGTAATTAATTCCAAATTTATTATGAATTGGGAAAATCGTCCTACTGCCAATGACATTGATGGGCCCAAACTCCCAAAATTAGATGAAGTTGACACAATATAACTACCTGTCCCATCAACCGTTACCGTCACAAATATGTTGTCGTCGACAGATCTTATAAATTAATGATGACTTAGACAACGTCGTACATGTGTGAGTTTTATTCTTCAGGGGTGTTGTGCATGTTCCTACACCTCGACATCCATTCATATGTGTCCTAATTGGTTTCAACGACCCCTGGTGGGTTGCAACATTTTCTCACTTGGGCGCACCGGGTCAGCTTTCACCAAGGAGGTACTGGACTAGGCTCGACCAGTTCTGGCACTACTACATTGGGCCCATTTTCAACCAATTTTCTGACACAGGTTCGTTGCCACAACATATCAAGTATGACAAAGGGTACAAAACATTTTTCTCCGCTTCACGTTTGTCTCAAGTACGACGATACCCATTTCATTGCAAGACAGATGCAAATATCCATCGTACCATCGATCGATGTATGTCCCAAATCTAGTTTTTTCTCGTCGTTGATGTGTCATAATAGAAGCTAACCTACGAAGAACATGCCTCAGAATCGACCAATGTCCACATCCATTTTCGTTGCAGGTTCGTCGTACGATCGACCAATGACCGTCGCTATTCTGTCGTATCATTGACCACAATTCTTCCCAAATCCAACATGTTTTCATCTCTAGTCCATCATAAGAGCGACTAACCTACAACAAGTTTAGATTGCAATCGACCAATGTACACAACCATTCTCGTCATACATGCATTGTATCATCGACCAAGTTTCATCGTACATGCGTCGTACCATCTAGGAAATTTTGTCATAAGATCACCAAGAGTCTGTCAAACTATTGACAATGTACCAATGAACCTGCTATGTTTCCGACGGTTACTGGGTCGAAAGGAAACCACTACTCTAGTTGAACCATCGATGAACTAGGTCATCGATGGTTTGACGAAGGGTTATTAATTAAAAAAATAATAATTTGTATCATGATAACCGTCTACATTGCAATCTTTTTTATGCCTTGTGCTCATGAAATCCCATGAACCGAGACAACAACAAGCATAACCAAAAATTATTAGTTAGTTGATGGATTCAAATTCAACTAATCGTCAATTTCTATGGGATTTATCAATTATAACATAAAATCGTACTATGAAAAGACTAAAGTACACTCTGGGTCAATGACATAAAAATACAATGTAATTATACAAGCACAACCACCTATCTCAATTTTATTACAAAATAATATTTTGTCTTTTGAGATACTATAAAATAATATACTATCCTTTGATGCCACCCAATTCTAGGTTCCTATGTTACCTGAAGACACGCAAAGCATGATCAGTTTGTTGCTTTCACAACATGGTTTGGTTTCTACCCAAATGAATGGACCAGAAAGGGCCCACTCTTATCTAGTATAAGTAAATTCTTCAAGAAAATAAATTGTTTCCATCCCACCACATATTTTACAACACTCCCTTATCAAGCCATGAGATATGCATGTGCGTGTATATATGTAATTTGTATGTGTGTGTGTGTGTGTGTGTGTGAAGAGAGAGAGAGATAAGGAAACACCAAGCATATAGATTGTTAACATTGCAATGTTTATATATGATAAAACCCTCTGGAGTATGAAATAAGAATATTATAATAAATATCTAGGTTGCATATATAGAATCTTATCATAACTATCTACAATCCACACAAGTTGTGTGCATGCCTTATATCATGTCCAAGAGCACGAGGATAAAAAAGTCACATTGTGGAAATATGATTCTCTACTAGGAAAACTCATAGAGAAAGAGGGGTCAACAACAAGGGCTCTATGTTACACAATCAAGTATTGTTGAACTGCTTTTGATGAACCAAAAAAAGAATATAGTGATCATAACCAAGTTCAATATCCAAGTGCAGTGAAATGATATCAAATAAAATTACAATAGATAAGCTCAAGCAAGGCCATTCAAATTTCAAAATAGTGAAGTTTCACTTGCATCATTTCGAAGTCTTCCTTTCATCATTTCTAATCACACCTATATATTCAAGGTTTTTTTTCATTAGTTTGTATCCTATGCAAATCTTGAACAACTCACTTATTTCAAGCTTCCATTCATTCCATTTTTTCTTTAATTCCACTCATTCATATCATATCATTCTATAACACTCCATTCAAACCATACACACCATTCATTGGCATATATCACCCCTAACCTAGACCTTACATCCACCATCAACCTCGTGTTCCCCATCTATCACTCTCATATATCATTTTTAGCATTATATAGATTCATACAAGAAGCTACAAAAGTATACACGTCTAGGCTTGCAAAGCCCTAATGACCTCTAGGGAGCTCTAGGAGACATATTCACCCTAAAGGTCACAGATTGTCCAAATCAAGCAAATGGGTTTATTACAAGAGATAACGTGGCTCTATATTCCAACCTCAAATGGTTATGATTGCCAAGAATATGGATTCAATATAAAAAAATATGGTTATTGGATGGAGAAACTGTAAGAACAAAGGCTTACAATTTAAAATATAAATGAAGAATGAAACCAAGATGAAAAAATGCAATGACCACACTCTGTCTTCAAGTGTCAAAATTCAAAACAATCATGTTTTTGTCGTACAAAGAAAATATTAAAAAGAAGGAGTTGAAATTTCATAATGAAGAATCAAAGTAATGAAGAAAATAGTCCAATAGAAGGTCAACAAGAAGTTCAAGGAAATATTTAATATAGATTTGCATGAAGCTTCATTCATCACTTTAGGAATACATAAAAGATTCAAGGAGTAATTGGTCAAAAAACACACGGTGTTATGAAAAGTAATATTGGAAACATAAGAATAACAACAAGGATACCCCATAAAGCCATATCTCCACATGTTAACCATTGTTCAATAGGATGAGCTTTCATTATATTTGAGGTTCAAACTATGTCTACAAGTATCCAATTATAAATGCAATATACAACTATCAACATTTTTGTCACTACAATTATTCATTACAAGCATTTTAAGAGTCACCAAGAGTATATTGAGTATAAATATATTGTGATTGCAGGAGATAAGTCATGGGTCTACAAGGAAATATTTAGAATTATTGTTGAGAATCACAAGATCAAGCAAGAGCTAAAAAACATGACTGAAAATTGCCATATGATATCATGAGTCTGATTGCTTCAAACAATTGCAAGAGTCCAATATCTTGAATGGATATGAAAATTTTCACCTCATGCATTACTAGTTTAGAGATTCAATGGTTCATACAATTGATAAAGCTCCTTCAATTTGTTGTACAAGCCCAAGATTTTAGACTTTATTACTGCTTTGAAAATACAAAGACAACATCAACTCTAAATAGGTCAATAAGACCCTATTCTCCCAACATAATTAATAGGCATTGGTCTACCTTTGCAACCATGTCAAAATCTTTTTTAAAACTCACTTATAAAAATCAATTATAGATCTAGAAAGTACTTCATAAATAAATCATTAATAGGTTGGGTTGAAGTTTATCTTAGAGGTATGAAAAACACTAATATTGGCAGCTTCTCCCATTGGCCTATATTAAATCTAATGCCATAAATTACTCTTGCAAAACAATAAATAAAATATGTATCATTTTCCAAATTGTGATGTACAACTAAGATCTATCTAGGTAGGATATTGGCAAGCTAGAAAGTCTTGAATAAGTTACAATTAGCACTGTAAAGAAGCATATTCAAATTCCTATTATGATCACCTCAAGTACTAGATACATACACAAAGTGCATACTATATACCACACATAAAATTCAACTAAAGACTATCAAAGCCTCTATTTAGTGGCAACCATAAATGCCATCTACACAAGTCCTTTCTTGGTAAACATTATTTTTATTTACTCGTCAAATTTGGGGTAAAAATGTAGAAGAGAGTTAACATATTGGGAATCCCCACTAGTGTTGGTCATTGATAATTTTGCATTGTGGGAAGAGGATATCAAGGTGACAAGGGAAAATTTTCCAAGTTCTACTTGATTGTCATCTAGTGAAGACTTTTCACCAAAGGTGACAAATAAAGTGGTAACATAGGTATGAAGTGAGCCTTTATATGAACCCATCCTCTCCCATAGTTCTGATATGGGTGGTCAAAAGTAGGAGACTAGTGAGTTGATGTGCGTGGAGTATTTGGAAAATAAGTTAAAGCATACAATGAGTGCAATAAGACGTGATGTCCCCAATCAATTGAAATAGACTAAAAATACTAATCAAGAGGAAAATGACATTGCAATGGAGGAAGGAAGTTGCACCAAGAAGGTATCAATAATGCTATGAATTATGTGATTATTATTGCTATTATGTTTGGTACTATTGCATTTGTTGCCATTTTTACTATTCCAGGAGGTTTTGTAGGAGATAATAATAATTGACCTTCACGAGGAACTCCTACACTTCCTAGTGGACACAATAAAATTTATATTATAGACAAGCTCTTTCCTTTAATAATATTTTCCATATTCAATGCAATTGCATTATTTTAGAAGTTGTGGTCATTCATTAATAAGCTAATGTGGTCAATGGCTACAAGTACATCTATAGCATTTCTTGCATCCTCATATATAGTTGTTATTCATCATGGTCACTGGTAGCAATCCTTGTGTCAACAATAGGTGGTGTGGTCATGGTGAGAGTGTTAGGAACCATGTCATTTTGTGCAGTAAGATTTCAAAGAAGCAGGTCGGTAATGGGAGTAGCCAGAGCCTCCACAAATCAAGGTCTAGATTGTCATGATTCCAAGAAACATTGAAGGCACATGAGGGTAGTGATTAATGGTAAAATGATCATAGTTCAACATTGTGTAATATAAGCATTGACACTCTATTTTTGTCATATTACTCAAAGGGTTACTTGTGGGATCGTCCCTGGTGATGTAATAAAGGTTGAAGGCTCCACTAGAGTTAAAGATAGAATAAATATGATGGCTATTTGATGTAAGGTGGACTAGGTACACAATGTTAGTTATTATTAAATAAGGCCCATTAGGTAGTTGACATTGAATAGATGTTATGTTGCCTCATTAAATAAGGTCCACTAGGTAGTTATCATTTGGTTATGATTGGAGTTTCCTAGCTAGCTATAAATAACGACATAGTCCTCTTTATGGATCATGTATTGGAGTATATTGTATTCGATCTTATATTATTGGGAGGTTTCCCCCTTGAAGAGGAAAGTGAATATGAATTGACCCTTCTATAAAATGATCATTATAGAATGTGTATAATGAACATGTAAGTGTAATATTTTACATAACCAAAGTGAACTTTATTTCTTAATAAGTCTTGTTACCTAGCATTTCATTGGGTACTTGTTTGGGATTTATAATTCAAATAAGGTTGTAATAATGTGGGAGATCAGAAACCTAATCGATAGTTGCATTGTTTGAGAGTATTAATGGAGCTACCATTTGAGAGATATTGGTAGCATTGTTTCATGGATGAGTCTCTTTGATACAATTTTGAGGGAAGTTGAAACAACATAGTTTATTCAAGTAGCACCATGGTTGGGTACAATCCATAGAAGTTATGGCCAGGAATAGGAATTTTTGACCGAAGATGGTAACGGTTCCATTGTGAGTGTTTTCAATGCTACAACAAATGTAGTTTTGTGACATGCATGAAGGAATCCAAGAGTCAAATGGTGGTTTCTTCAAATGTGATTGTTGAATGTTGTTTTGATGTCTTTGCCAGATTGAAGAGATGCTAACTGATCATGAATATGGGGAAACGTATTCTTTTGGAAGTACAAACATATGGATCTAAGCTTGATGGATGCCAAATCTTTATAAATGAGAATGGTTCAATAGGAAAAGAGTCCACTTTCGTATCTGTAGAACCTTCTAGGCTAGGAATATCTATTATAGGGGGACCATCTATAAGCAAGGGTATATCAAGAAGTTTCATTCCACAACTATGACAATGTTATCTTTTGAATTCAATTTCAAGGGATTTGAATGGTGGATATGGAATTAACAACACTAGTTCATGCTATTCAATGCCTAGTTCATGCACCTTGGTTGGTGAGATACTTTCTAGAAGATTATAGCTAGGAAATAAATTGCTAGAATCCGTTGGGTATGGTTGGTGAACTTGCCTTAGCTTTCGGGGAGATCTTAAGAAAACTATGGTCCATTGGAAGGACACCAGTTGTGCCTCGTCCTTTTAAAGTAAAAATTGCTTGTTTTTCACCCCAGTTCAGTGGTTATAACTAGCACGATTCACAAGAGCTACTTGTATTTTGTTATATGGACTTCATTAGGATCTAAATCATGTGAAACATGAACCATACATTAAGTATAAGGGTGTCGATGTGAAGAAGTAAGGTATTCTCATGTGTCATTCCTCTCCCAAGTTATCAAATGCAATTGAAAAAGCAAGTTAGAAAACCACAAATAGATAAGGATTGAAGATGACTAATTGCATCTTAATGAAGTGCACTTAACTTCATGATTGTTCACAAACCTTTGTGGGTCATTCCTTAATGATGTGATGGCATATGTTTTTTTAAGGGTTATGTATTAATTCTCACAAAAGATTGAAATGGGCCAATTGAAGTGATATGTAGTGTTGAAGCTCCAATATTTCGATGTAGCACTTTCAGTGAAATTTGAAAAAACATGAGTTTTTTATTTGAAAAAAAACTAATAGAATATTCCACATAACTTTTCAAATGTCCCTCCAAAAATTTGTTGAGTATCTCATTCTAATAATGTTTCTATGAATGATAAGTATGCAGTTGGAATTTTGAAGGGTAAGTATGCAGTTGGAACTCATGTTTTTCAAGCCATTCGATTTATCAATATTATTGTCAATTTTCATTGAATCAATCGCTAACTCCAACCAATATTCTACATCGCCAAGTCTTATGAATAGGTGTTTCTGAACATTGAATATTGGAAAACAAAAATGTTAAGGAAGAACATAATATGCCACATCAACTTACATGCCACATCAACTTATAGTCAATAATCTCTAAAAATAATATTATTAAATGAATAACAGTTTTTTCCACCATTATGTGTCCTTGGATTTTGAATTTAAGTATACAAGACAATGAAGGAAAATTTCATGACGCAAGAGGAGCAAATGATTTATACATTGTCGGAAATGCGTTTTGGATTGTGGAGGTGACCGCCCTTCAAACCTGCATTTGTCAAAGACAATAAAATGTTAAATGAGTGAATAATAACTAAACATCTGTGAGATTGCGTTTGTCAAAGAGAATACAAATTTATATGGAAGAATAATAATTAAACATGTACGACGCTCTAGAAATACTAAAGGGGAGTACCTCATGAATGAGCTCCTCTTGGCTTCAAGAATAATTTATTCTCTACTAAACAAGGCCAACCACGTGAAGGTTGAAGCTCGTTTGGCCCCTCCCCCCCCCTCACATAACTCACAATTCCTCATATCCAATCATGCATAACAAGTATCAAAAAAAGAATTAAAGGTAAATGAAAAAAGAAGGTACATGCATACAAAACATATAAGGTTCACACACAACTAGAAAAACAAAAAATTATACAATCAATAATTTATATTAATAAAATTTATCCTAAAAATATGTACACTCACTTATTTTTCTGTTTCTTCTTTTTGATAAAATTCACGAGTAAATCATCATCACATTCATCTTGATCACGACCTTAAGCTATTGGGCCCTCTTCTGCTACTGGAAGGCGATGGGTCATCTCAAGCATTGTATTACTTCTAGTAACAGGACGTAGATGTTGATGCACTATAGGGACATCCACCACAATAACAAAAAATGTTAAAAGGACATGGTTAGTTATTATTCATAAAAATGTTTCATTAGTACAAATATCATTACTATGTTTTTTACCTGGAGGAGTAGTCGACACCATTGGTTGGATTTTCGTCAGTTCCTCTCCTCTTCAAGCACCCTCATCTACATGCTCTGCCATTGAAACAAGAAAAATTATACGTACACCATCTAAATGAAATATTTATAATCATCATATTACACATTTTATTTTAAAGACACACATATTGTGATGGGTCTGCAAACCACTAGAATCACGGGGTTGTTGTCCACCACCACCAAATGAACCAACCTTGCTTGTTTGCGTAAAACAAATAGACACATTAATTGATGCATAAAATTAATTGTCAATATATTTGACAAGTAATGAACAACTACAAACTTGCCATTTTATTTACCAACTTGTTCGAAGGGTCAGATTGTGTTTGTCCCTTCCTTTGTCAATTTTCCACCATATCTTGAAATTTGAACATGAAGCTGAGCATCAAGTCTTGTTTGGTGGTGGAAGTGTTGAATGTACTCCCTTGCATCACATGGCATAGGATCGATATTTTTTCTTATTGTTTGCAACCAGATAAAATTTGCATGATGATATGTATAATATGAATAAAGTATTTGGTACTTACAATTTTAGCTTTTAATCTTAGGTAACCACCTTGGCCAAGTTTGTGCTTCCTGTGTTTTTCTAGTCTTTCCTTGGTTGCTTTTGGCGTGTCTAGGAGCCTGCACAAAGTTTCAAGTATGTTATAAGATATCACAATTTTTTTTATGTAGGACTAAAGAAAATTCAACATATTCATTTCAAAATATGATATATTACCTTCCAATACAAAGTGGTGTCTTCCCTTTGTGTCTCAATGCACTCTCTTTTGCGTCATCATGTATATTCTTTCATTCTCTCTTGGGAATGGAAAGAGGGCGATCATACTTAGGGTTATTTTTCAACTGAACCCTATATTGATCTTTGGCATATTTCAAATATGTACCGACTCTTGAGGTGATTTCAGACTTGTTGAACGAATCACCAAATAGACCTACCATATGGTTTATAAGAATTTTTTTTAAATATTTATTCTAGGCATTCCACTGTGTGTGAATGGTGGGCCCAAAAATATCTAAAGCCTTATCCTGCAAAACGATAGGATAATTAGATTAAAATAATATGAAAGATGTAGGTGTCAATCAAATGGTAGGAACTATTTAAGATATTCAAAAATACCTAGGATTTGTTGTATCTACAAGGGAACCAAGTTATCTTCCTCCAAAAAGACGATAGAGAGTGTTCCCTATATTTGAACACATGATTCTCTAGGATAACAATGCTATGGCTTCATAGAACCAATATCTTGATGAGATTTTCCCTATAGACCATCACATGCATGGTCTAGCATGTGCGATGGGGGCGTCTCATGGCCCCCAAGAGTTTCAGTCCTTCAAGCCACAAATGGAGAGGAAAATAGCCTTGAAGATATGTGGCTCGTGCTAGGACACTGTTACCAGCAACGTTCCCATAAGCAGGCTATCCTGTCAGATCCAAAAATTCCTATAGAAAGAAAAAATTGAGTATTTCTCATATTACAATATCAAACAAAATTTCATAAATAAATATATGTTTGAAATACTCTTTTTGTTTTTAAATTTCTCTTACCCCAAATTGTTCTATATCTTGCCTTAAAATTGTCATCCTTTCTTTTCCCTCCTCTGTAAGTGGCTTAGACCTAGCCAATTCAATGAATTCCCTATTTTCATTTCTCAAGGCCTTTAAAATTGTTTCCATTGGGTTGACGAAATCATATATTTCATCGCACACATCATCGTGCTCCGACAATGTGCTCATATACATAAAAAAATAAACATGTTAATTCAATTATTGTAAGAAATAATTGATATGAAAATCATGATTATACTTGCTGCGAGCTAGTTGATGCCTTCCCACAATCACCTTGCCACATTATAATATGCATGAGATTTTAGAATGTTAGAAAATAATCTAAGAAGAATGAGCTATTAAAATTTATGTTAAATATATAAAAAGGAAAAAATTAATTACAGTTTTTGTATACTGGTAGAACATATTTACCCCCATAATAACAATGTTTCTATTGATTCGATTCAAATTGTAATCGACCAAAACATCTTCCCCTGTAGCTATTGTTTTCACTGCACATACGAATCTCCAATTTCCTTCACACCCCTCAAATATACAATTGGGTTGCTTTATTGTTGTCCTGGGTCTTGCATTGTTAATAAGCTTTGCAATATTCCCTAACGCTTTTGGCCTTCCATCAATATACATTGTCACTCCTTTATTGTGATCGCTATATTTTAGTTGTATATAATTTGCGATGATTGCATATCTCTGCATACTTGGCATATATTAGAACAAAATAAACCAATGTACATAGTTGTAGCATGCACTGACATACTTCATCAACTCAAAAAATCCTCCATCTTTCACCTTTATGCCATCCATGGAGAATAGACCCAGACCATGTATGGAAAATGGAGCAATGTGATAAATCCTATCATTGACACATAAGTCAGTGTCCAACTGAGGAAGTTCATTAGGTATTGATTGTATTACTAGATGTTTGTACCTCAAAGGAACCTCGACGTCACCTATTCTCTCATCATCATAAGAACATGAACCTCCTTCAACAAGAAAGAATTCCATCTGCACATGGAATTTTATTCTAACATTTTCACCTCTAGTTGATCTCGCCCTGTTAGATGTGTTGGATGTAATAATTTCCCCCATCCCTCCAAAAATTCCCTCGCTTAAGGATGGTAGGTCTGATAGGTAGCTATTCGGTTGTATCTAAACTCCATCGAATGAGAAAAAATAGTTAGCAAAAGGGGAGAATTAATGGATAATGAATAATTTGACACTATATTTATAATGACAAAGCCATTTGTTTTCATAATTTAACCCAATACATAATTCACATTTGTGTTTTTGTTTTAAAATGGCCTAGTTTTGGATTATAAAGGACCTTTGGCTCCTATATGGAGGCAAAAATGTAATTCAAGCAATTCATTTTCTGGTATTTGTCTATCATTCTTTCTTAAGAGTTTGGAAGTCAAGGAAACAACCCAAACAATAATGAAATAATGAGCTATAAATTCCCATTCTATCATTTACATAACCATTCAAATTGAGCCAATGTAGATGAGCTTGAAAATGAGCATTTATAGCCTGCTATATTTCATCCAAACTCAATATATGGTAAATCTTGGTGGATGCATTTGTTTTTCTTCATCAAAAGGGGTATAATATCCAAACTCTCCAAACATAATATACTTGGATGTCCCTAATATATCCCTAAAATGTCATTGGTATTCTATCTCCTTTCATTTGGAATCAATAATATTTATGAGGGATATTCTTTATTAGATAAAGATAAATATGGGCATGTGAGCTTCAAAATCAACCAAGATTGAAAAGAGAGAAAAAGGTTAGAAACAATTAAGAAGGGGCCCCATACTATATTGTCCCTAAGATGAATGAAGTTCAAAAATGGTATGGTGGGTTGTTGTTGGCACAACACCTCCCAAGCATGTTATATTCAAGATTAGAGATATCCGTGTTCTTCATCTCTAGAAGGGAACCGAAGAGTTTGGAGACCTCCCCCTCATCACTTGGGAAAATCTATCTCAACCAAAGGAACTTGGAGGTTGGGGTATAAAACATAGGTAAATTCACCATTGCTCTAGTGAGGAAGGGTGTGTGGGAACTAATCAAGAACAAGGGTCTTTGGCAAGAAATCCTTAAAGAAAATATATAGCACCCATAACCTTAGAGGACTGAATAATAATCCCATTCAAATCTCATACAATAGGCTCCAATTTTTGGAAATATATTACAACCTCATCCCACATCATCACAACACACCTCACTCGAAACATAATAGTGGAACAAAGTTAGAATTGGTCTTGATTCATGGGAAATAAAGGGACCTTCCTGTAAAATACCTCGAGAACTATGGATTCCATCAGGAATCCACCCATTGTTACCCTAGACTAAACTGTTTCTCAATCAAAATTATCTACCAACAATTTAGCCTAGTTGAAATCTCTAGAAATAGGATTGCAAGGAATGGGCTTGATTCAATGGAATGACTACATCTATCAACTCACTCAAACTAGAATTAAACTTAGAATGGAGGAGCACAACTTATTATGGGAAGCCAATCCCACCCATTGTAACATCCCTCTCTTGCGCGAACTCAACGAACTTATTCTTTGAGGACACTTGCTTACAAAGTGATCTGGATTATTATACTATCGGCCGCTTGATTATGATTATGAGGCATTATGGATATGATGATATGTTATTTTGTTTTATTGACATAGACAGGTGCTATTGACTGGGTTCTCCTGAGTGTGCAGGACTTTGGACCTCGAGGATGCAGAGGCATTGATGAAACCCCTTGGACTCCGGATCGAGTCAGGGAGTGGACTATTGGGGTTTCATTGTTGTTGATATGACATATGTACATATGATTAGATGTTATGATGATTGATTATTATTGTTGACATGATTCGTTGATGATGCAGGCTGATAATAGCTTGGCGACCAGACTCACATGTGGAGTAGAGGGGTCACGCACGACAACCAAAGACTTTGAGGGAGAGGTGTGGGAGCAGCCCTGCCA
Source organism: Picea engelmannii (assembly GCA_009831015.1). Classification (NCBI taxonomy): domain Eukaryota; kingdom Viridiplantae; phylum Streptophyta; class Pinopsida; order Pinales; family Pinaceae; genus Picea; species Picea engelmannii. The sequence goes on from ML815730.1 coordinate 87,213, forward strand.
CAACCTACTAGTATTTCCGTCGTGGCTCGAACTGTAGGTTAACGATTACCTAGTTTGAGAATACCCACGATGTTGCGAGGGCAGACTGTGACAGTCACTCACGATGATTCTAAGGGGTGCGCAATAAGGCAGGGGACTTATTCCTTAGAGGCCCTTAGTCTCCCATAATATCACCTGGTGGAGTATTGACTCCAAGGGTTTTTGATGTATACCAAGTCAGTCAAGAGGCGAGTGGCACCCTTAGAGCACGTAGTGTGTCCTAAAGGGCACGTCGCGCAAGGAAAACATAAAGAGGCAAGTGGCACCCTTGGAGCACATATTGCATCTTGAAGGGCATGTCGCGATTTCAACGGGTAAGTGAATAGACATAGTCAGCCTTAAAATGAATGATGTGATAAGTAAGATTTAAAAAAAATTTCCCTAATAAAAATGTCTCCCAGCGTAGTGAAATTAAAATCTAGGTCTAAGTAACACATGTGGTAAAAAATAATAATAATAATTAAACATGTAACAAGAAGGGGGGTAAGAAATTCAATTTATTTATTAAAGTCAAAATTATAATGGAGGATTAAAATTTTAAAAAGGGAAATGGTTGTTTTTATCTATTTTTGCTAATTTAATTAAAAAAAAAAGGGGAAAAGAGGGTAAATGGTGGTTTCATCTACACTTGCTAAATTAATTTTCAATTAAAGAAGAAAAAGGGCAAATGATTGTTTCATCTACACTTGCTAAATTAATTTTTAGTTAAAAAGGAAAAAGAGGGAAACTTAAAAGAAATAGGAAACTTAAAGAAAAAGGGGAAACCTAAAGAAAAGGGGAAACACAAAGAAAAAGATGAATGCCTAAATTAGTAAGATGAACTTGCTTTTTATGAACTCAACTAGGAATTTAGTAAGGCGTAAGTAATTTAAGATTTGTAAGGGATATTGGGACACCAATGAGCGTTTTTAGGAATTCTTTTAGGTGGGTGAGGGAAATATGAATAATTAAATAATTAATAAAATTAATTTCTAGTGCAACTAGGGGATCGAGCGACATGTGTATGAGGGAGGTTTTTCCCAATTAATTAAATGAAAAAGGAATTTAATGAGAATTTGGGAAACTAATTCTTGAAAACTCTATAAAAAGGATGGAGGAGGAGGAGTATAGATCTGATCTTTATGCATAATGTTACGCTGTTGATTTTTTGTCTTGACTGAACTTCTCTTGAGGGAGTTGGGATACCCAGCTCTGGTAACAAGTGGTAGCTCGACCTTGCGAGGAGAGCTGGGTGCTAGCTATTCTCTGGTATTGTGTGCGTGGCCCCTTTGCGACTTGGGGGGCTCAGGGGGAAGAAGAGTACCCCTAGCATTGGCTAGGAGGTATCAGTGAGGTCACATGGGTCGGCAAGCGAGAGCTGGACGGAGCGAGCGCATGACAAAAACTATGGAGCATTCACGTTTGGATAAGGTACGCCTGTTTAAGTTGTTACTTGCAATGAAATTAAATTTATGCATGTTATTTCTCCATGCTTGGTTGAAGATTTCATTGCCATGAGCTGTCTGGCATCTGCTTTCCTACGGTATTGTAATCCCCTTGCTTGTTGTATTCTGAATGGATTTCCCTTGGCGAACCCAACTTCTGATTTCAATTACTTCTCTGTGTGGGTTTTATTTATTATTATGAAGAGATTGTGTTTTTATCTTCCGTCCCTTATCCATTTAGTCATCAATCCGTCTCTAATCGACAGTCGTCACTTCGTGTTTAAAGACCTATAGATTCTAATGCCCTGCTTTTCTGTGCATGGATGATGAGTGAAGGATAAATTTTTCCCAATCGTCTATCCCTTACTTATCTCCGCGTTTGATTGATTCATGGCTGAATGATTAGTCTTTGCACCTTCTTGTGGACGAGTTTCTGTGCGTTTGATTGATCCATTGCCGAATGATTAGTCCGACGCCTTCTTGTGAATGAGTATATCTGTGCTTTCTTGTGATTGATTACATCTGCATTTTCTGGTGGTTGATTTCTTCTGCGTTATCCTGTGTTGATTATCTCTAAGTTTTCCTGGAGTCTTTACTCAGCCTTCACACCGCTAATTTCTGGGCGATTTACCTAGCCTTTACACAATAGTCACACCATGATTTTCATGGCTCATTACCCATCTTTTCCCCTATGATTTTCATGGCCCTTCCCACAACGTTTTTACTAGGCAACTATTTCGTTTTCACATAGCATTTGCATTCATTTTTACATAGAGTTTGCATTCGTTTTTACCCAATTTTTTACCCTCCATTTGTATATTGCTGTATTGCATATTATTATATCGTTGTATTGCATATTGTATCGCTGTATTGCATATTATTATTAGAAAACAAAATTACAATTGCATTTTTTTTTTGTTTGTTAATTTGTCCGGACCTTCTTAGTAGCGGGATTAACCTTTGGCTTGAGAAACCGTGACTCAGGGGCATCTCAGCCGTCAAAGTCACATAGGGATCGCACCCGACCTGAGCCACACCAACCCTTAACATGGTTGGATTTTTTGTCCCCGCAGGTTTTGAACCAGTGACTTTTCAACACGGAGTGGCTTAACAACACACTCCGTCACCAACTATCCTACACCTCGGGGACTGAAATTACAGTTGCATATTATTATATTGTTGTATTGCATATTGTATTGCTGTATTGCATATTATTAGTAGATTGCGGAATTACAATTATTAGACTGCAAAATATTACCAGTATTAAACTGCAAATTTACCCATTTATTGAATGTGATTTCTTATGATAAAACTCAATGAAATCATACCTTGATTGGCAATGAAATTACCCTTTGTTGATTGCATTTTTAAACCTGTGAATGACAACGAAATCATACCTTGATTGGCAATGAATTTACCCTTTGTTTGACTACATTTTAAACCTGTGAATGACAACGAAATCATACCTTGATTTGGCAACGAATTTACCCTTTGTTTGACTACGTTTTTAAACTTGTGAATGACAACGACATCATACCTTGATATGCAATGAATTTACCCTTTGAATGAATGCGAATTGAATCTTTATTACACATCGATTTTATGTGTTGGGTGACTACGATTTGAATCTCTATCACACAATGAGTTTTATGTATTGGGTGACTTCGATTTGAATCTTTATTACACAACGATTTTTATGTATGGTGTGACTATGATTGAATCTTTATTACACAACGATTTCCCTTATTTCACGATGACATCAATATTTACACAGTGAGGGTAAATTTCGCCTTGAATACACAATGTTTTCCCATGATTCATAATGATAACAATCTTTTACACAGTCATGATACATTCACCTTGATTACACAACGATGTCTACACCACGAATTCCATAAATGATCAGTGATTGATAGCATGTTTAGTTGACAACCTTTATTAATAGTTAACAAAATTTTGTTGACCGTGATATCATATTGATTAACAACATATTTTGTTGATTGATAACATATCTTATTGACAGTCATTATTAATAGATAGCAATAATTGTTGACAATGATATCATATTGACTGAAAACCATGATTATTGATTGATAGCATATTTTGTTGACAACGATATCATATTGATGTAACAACGTTATTGATGTAGTAACGTTAATTACAAGTGATATTTAACTGCATTTTACAATAATGTTATCATGTTTTGCAATATTGTTATAGCGATATTTAACAACGTTTTACAATTCGTTACCATGAACAAAATGTATTTTTAATATTGATGTAGTTACCATGAACAACATGTATTTCTAATACAATTAGTTACAATGAGCTAATTGTTGATAATAATAATTTTAATGTGTACAAATTTATGTATGTTTCCAATATAAATTATTGGGAAAGGAATTTAATCTGTTGTATGAATGTTATAGTCGTTAGATCTGTGACGCCCCCTCGGTTATGAATACAAGCGAAGCAGAAGTGCAATTTTTTTTTGAAAGGCAAGAGGTGACGACAACAACAATTAACCACACACTGACGACGAACGCAAGCATGCAGTCCAGACAACAAGCTACTATGACACCATGCACAGGCACAAGGGACACTGGGCGAAACATGCGTAGACAACAAGGAGAAAATGAATACCCGCCTAACGCAAACAAGACACACATACAAGTTTAAGGGACAACATCCCTTCCTGACACAACAACCTTGACAAACACGACTAGAAACTCAAGGCGCATGAACCAAACGCATGAAGGCGTTCCACCCATGCGCCTAAAGCAACTTTCCACGCTCGTCCACACTCACTCAGAATGCACCAACTCCAACCAAGTTCTCGATCGTCGCTATCCCATAGGGCGTGCCAGGATCCCCTCATCAGGAATCATGCCATCCCCAGGTGATAGACGTGTCAATAACCTTGGCACATCACATCCTATCTGGACCAAGGACTCTAGATAAATCTGACCACTAGAAACCGAATACCAAAGGGAAAACCACACCCATACCCCAACAACAGGTTGACGAAATGCCAGAGGACGAAGACAAGGGATGACACAAGCCAATACACGACATCGTCCATGACCCAACCAATCGCCCAGTCTAAACTGGGCAATGATTACAATATATTTTAACATGGGTTACCATTCTAAATGGGGCAAGTCTAAATTACAATTAGTCATTAATGCACCCTCTAAATTAACATTAATATAATCAATCTAGCAAGTCTAAGTAATCGATACTAGAACTATAATTATAAATACAATCTAACCTCAATTATAAATCAATTTAGCAAGTCTAAAATTTGGCAATCTAGTCTTTACTCACCAATTTAAATTTAATCATTATTACACCCTAAATGGACCATTCTATATTAATCCAAAATCTCCATCCAACTAGCCATTAACTTAAATAACGCCAATAACATTCTTAATGTAGAATGCTACCATTATAACACTTATGAACACTTAAATATCAACATGTAGTCTAGCTATATTGACCGAACTAACAATACTAGCTGACTTATTAACATTGAGAAGGAAACTGCTAACTATTAACATCGTTGTAGTAGTTTAACAAGGCAATTAACATAGCAGTTACATAACAGTTAATATAGCAAATAACAAGGCAATTAACATAACAATTAATTTAGCAATAACAAAGCAATTAACATGTCAATTAGCATAACAATTAATAAATCAATAACAAGGCAATTTACATGATTGTTGACATAACAATTAATATAGCAATAACAAGGTAATTAACATGACATTTAACATAAAAATTAATAGAGAAATAACAAGGCCATTTACGTGACTGTTAACCATTTAAATCGTTGTGGCAATTAATCCTTTAGAAGGAATCTTCTGACCATTAACTCGTTGTAGCAAATAACATGGCAATTAATGGACCAAAGACATCACTGCAACAATTAAGTTTGGCAGTGAGAACACTGGGTACACTCAAATTGAAGGAGGATAAAAGACAATTCAAAACTGTAGAAGGATCAACTCGTGGTCATTCAACAACAACGCAGTCACAGTTTTGAAGGCAAATCGTTGTTCAACACATCATCAAAACATAGTATACAAATTTAATGGTAAAATGTGCCCAGTCGACAACAAACTCAATCAAATTAAAGGCAAATTGTATCCAAGCAACAACAAGTCTCAATCCACCTCTAAGGGCAACTCGTATCCTCTCAACATCAACACAGTCAACCATATACCAAATACGCAACACAAAGGGGCAAAATGTGGTCATTCAATAGCAACACACAATCATCAATTAAGGGGAAAACGCAGTACAACCACCCCAAACATGACTGCCATTGTTGTCATTAAGGTTGGGCAAATTGCTATATATAAACGAAATATAAATTCACATTACCAATAAATACAAATCGTAAACGCCCTTAACTAAAATTGCAGACACCAATACCATTTCCTTTCACTTAACCAGGAAATCAACAAGGACACGACATAGTAAAGAAATTCCGATTTCCTCAAGGAGCATCATGCTGGCAAACGCCTTCAGCAAATTTAATGCACACGACAATAAAAAACAATCATCAACAACAAAACACAATCATCAATAACCAAACACAGTCATCAACAACAAACACAGTCATCAATAAAAGGCAATTTTGTGGTCTAAATTAAGAGTGATAATAACAATATAAAAATGCTGGGCGTATTTAAGGAAGTTTCAGTAACACGAGTTAAGAGAACAAGATTTTGTGCATACCATTAGAGAAAAACGTGAACCCTACATACTGCTGGGCGAATGCCAAACATTTAAAACTCAATTAAATTACAATGCTGCTAACACAATAGGAAAGCACAATCTTCCAAGGAAATTTCGCTATCAATTAACATAAGTTACTGCCCTAAATGTTAAAACAATGCAGTCATTCGACAGATAGATTCGTTTCCATTCCGGTGATAAAAGTCACTATCCAAAAGCCAAAACCAACGATGTCCATCAAGAACGTTAGGGACACTACCGCACGATTTGCTAGCAAAAGTGATAACACTGTCTAAAACTATACACAATGGCTCCTTATATACCTTGCTCATTGTAAAATCATACAAGAAAGAAATCGAATTGTAGATCGTAGTCACCATGCAAAATGGAAGTCAATAATTAAGGAATCTCAGTCAGTCAATAATAAAATCACAGTCCATACACTAAACAAGCTCTGGGATTAGTGTAAAAACGTAGACGCAAAACAATAAAACACAGACAACAGTAAGAGTAGCGTAAGATCCATGGGAGAAGTCATTCAATGGACCACAGAGGTTCTATCAGCCCAAGCACAGAGAAAAATCCAAGGTTAAGCCCTTAAGGCGAGGAGAAAAAAACAAGTGTAGAGATCAACCAACAAGGACACAAGGAGATCCATACGCAGAGGTAATTTTTTTTTTTGCTAGAAGGCGCAAGACAACAATCAACCAAGGACGAACAACAAAGGTAGACGACTGACAGGAACATCCTTCACTCATCATCCACTCACAAAAAAGCAGGGCGTTGAGATCCATAGGTCTATTAACTCCGAAGTGACGACCATAGATCAGGCTCCTGGCCGACTCCTCAGGCGCGAACTAATGAGCTAGGGACGAAGGAAAAAATAAACCGCAATCAATAAACCTCAGGATGATCAAGACATGCAGGGATCAAGGCCATGGGAACTCAATCAACATCAAGCTAAGGTTATGAGGAAATTTCAGTCATCAACTAGAACACTAAGACTATCATATTCTTTATTTGATTAAGCATATAGAACTAAAAGCATAAATCATAATAACAATCTGCCACACAGTAATAAAGGAAGTGTACCATTGCCTAATCGACCACTTTGAGTTGATGTCCCACGCGCTCTGTGCAATTTCCGCTTGCTGACTGATGAGACTTCACCGGTACCTCCCAACCAACACTAGGGGTACTCTTCTTCCCCCTTAGCCCCCCGAGCTGCAAAGGGACCACACACACTAACCAGAGAATCAACTATCTCCTAGCTCACCTCGCAAGTCCGAGCTACCACTCCTCACCAAGCTAGGTATCCCAACTTCCACAAGCTAAATCAGTCAAGTATAGATTTCTGCAGCGTAACGTTACACAAAACATAAGAGATCATCATCCTTCTCCTCCCTCCATTATATAGATTTTCAAAGTAAAAAACTTTCCGAAAACCCCTTTTAAATTATTTTTCATAAACTTAATTCATAATAATCCTCCCCGTACATGTGTCACCCATCCCCTTCATTCCTCCAAAAACTAATTTCTTTAATTAATTAATTACCCTTATTTCCCTCACTCACCTAGAGTCATTTCTAAAATCGCTCCTAGGTGTCCGCAAAATCCCTTACAGGTTTTAATGACTTTCCCCATTATTAATTTACTAGTTCAGTTTAATTTAGAAGGTTCTTTAATGCTAGATACCTTTCTAAGTTAGACTTTTTGATTTTTCCTTGTGTTTCCCCTTTCTTTTTTATGTTTCTTGTTTTTTCCTAGTTTCCTAATTATTGTAGATTTTCCTCTTTCCCTTTACATTTAAAATTCAACTGGCAGGTGTAGAAACTTACCCTTTTCCCCCCTTCTTCTTTTTAAGGAAATAAAATTTTTATTAGCATTAATAGTAAAACAATTATTTCCCCTTTTTAAATTTTATCCCAAAATATTTATATAATTCAATTTAATTGCTGACCCCCTTCTTGTCACAAGATTAATGAAGATTATCATTATTATTTATTATTATTATTTTTATATAGATATTTTTATTTTTTAATTTTTTAATAATAGATAAAATTTTACCACCAACAATTTAGACCTAGACTTTAATTTCCGAGGCCGGGTGACATTTTATTAGGGGAAAATTTTTAAATTTTTCTTATCGCGTTATTCGTCTTAAGGCTATCTAGGTTTATTCATTTATTAATTAATAATGCGACGTGCCCTTCAGGACGCACCATGTGCTCCAAGGGTGCTACTCGTCTCTTTCTGTTTCTCTTGCGCGACGTGCCCTTTAGGATGCACTACGTTCTCCAAGGGTGCCACTCACCTCTTGAATGACTTGGAAGACATAAAAAATCCCTGGAGTCAATACTCCACCAGGTGATCTTGTGGGAGACTAAGGGCCTCTAAGGAATAAGGCCCTGGCCTTATTACATGCCCCTTAGAATCATCATGAGTGACTGTCACAGTCGACCCTCACGGAATCGTGGGTCTTCTCGAACTATTTAGTCGTTAACCTACAGTTTGAGCCACGAAGAGAGTGCTAGTATGTTGTGGCAGGGTTGCTGTCCATACCTCTCCCTCACCGTCTCTGGTAGTCATGCGTGACCCCTCTACTCCACATGTGAGTCTGGTCGGCAAGATATCGTCAGCCTACATCATCAACGAATCATGTCAGAAATATATCCATATCATATCATCTAATCAGATGCACTAATATCACTTATAAAAACAATTAAACCCTAGTAGGTCACTCCCCGACTCGATCCAGAGTCCAAGGGTTCCATCGATGCCTCTGCATCCTCGAGGTCCGAAATCCTGCACACTCAGTAAAACCGAGTCAATAGAACCTGTCTATGTCAATGCAGCAAAACAACATGTCATCAACCCATAACGCCTCATAATCAAAATCAAATGTTTAATAGTATAATAATCTGGATCACCTTCGAGCAAGTGTCCTCAAAGAATAAGTTGTTCAGTGCACGCAAGAGTGGGATGTTACATACACCCCCTCTTGGTCTAAAATTCGTCCCGAAGTTTCACAGTATATAAGTGCCGAAATAAAGTGTATCACGGTATCATAATTCTATCTATCAAACAAAAATGGAAACTGTTGGCACATATCATATGCGTCCTCCCAGGTCGCCAAGTGTAGACTGTAGTTGTCCCACTGGACCTTGACCTGATCTACTGTTCGACGCTGTAGCTGTCGAACACAATGATCCAAGATGCGGATCGGCTGAGCCATGAGCGCCCCCTTTCCCGATACCTGTAAGGAACTCAAGTCAATAACATGTGTAGGATCACTAATATCATGTCTCAAAACAAAAACGTGAAAAACATCGTGTATAGGCCTCAAAGAATCAGGCAAGGCTAGTCGATAGGCCACATGCCCCTTTCTTTCCATGATCTCGAAAGGTCCCATGAACCTAGGTGAGAGTTTAGCTCCCTTTCCAAACTTGATCGAAATCTTATGTGGTTTAACTTGGAAGAAGACTCGATCACCAACCTTGTAACTACGGTCGACACGGTGCACGTCGACATAACTCTTCTGCCGATTCTGCACTTCCTTAATCCTTTGTCTTATTGTTTGCATTTGCTCTTCCATTTCTTGGATCACTTTTGGTCCCACTAGGACCCTATCCTCAAGCCGATCCCAACTCAAAGGTGTCTGACACGGTCGCCCGTAAAGAAAATCGAAAGGCACCATCTTAATGGTGCTTTGGTAACTATTGTTATAAGCGAATTCCACTAGTGGCAAGAATTCTTCCCAACGCTTTTGTTGGTCCATCACATACATGCGCAACATGTCTTCCAAGGTCTAGTTCATTCATTCAGTCTTCCCGTTAGTCTCTGGGTGATATGCAGTACTGAAGTTAAGTTGGGTTCCCATGGCCTCTTGGAAACTCATCCAAAATCGTCTAGTAAACACCGATCCTTAATCAGATATAATCCTCTTAGGCATGCCATGTAGCCTTACAATCTCACTGATGAAAACTCTAGCTATGTCAGGTGCCTAATACATCATATGCACAGGAATAAAGTGAGCACTCTTCGTCAGAGTGTCTACTACTATGAAAATCGAGTCATGTCTCCTTGTCGTCAGTGGCAATCCAACAATAAAATCCATCGAAATAACCTCCCATTTCGATTTCGGAATAACGTGTGGCTGTATTAATTCTGCTGGATGTCTATGTTCAACCTTTACCTGCTGATATTCTAGACATATAGCCACATAGTTGACTATATCTGCCTTCATTCCCTTCTAGAAGAATAAGGGTTTAAGGTCTGCCCTCATCTTCATGACTCCTGGGTGAACCATGTAGATGGCTCTATGAGCCTCGCTTAGGATCAAGCTCCTCAACTCGTCATTCAGTGGTACATAAATCTAATTTTTAAACCTCAATAATCCATCGTTGTCAAACGTGAATCCTTGAAATCTTGGTAGCATCATTGTGTTTTGTCCGATAAAACCCTCAAACTCTTTGTACCAGTCATCGTCACGGTGTAAAGTTAGAATCTTTTCACGTAGGTTCGTCTGAAGAGGCAACACCAAAAATATGCGTGGTCTCTGACTCAATGCATCTGCCACTCGGTTCACTGTTCCTTTTATGTAAGTAATCTCGAAGTCGTACTCGCTAAGCAATTCCGACCAATGCCGTTGTCAAGTGTTCAGGTTGCTTTGCGTAAATATGTGTTGTAGTCCACAGTGGTCTGTCTTTAGTTCAAATTTTCGTCCAAAAAGGTAGTGTCTCCAAACCTTCAAGGCATATATGATGGCTAACAACTCCAAATCATGCGTCGCGTAGTTCTCCTCATGCCTTCTCAGTTTCCTCGAGATGTATGCGATCACTCGTCCGTCTTGCATCAAGACTCTGCCTAAGCCTTCCTTGGATGCGTCAGTGCATACCAAGAAGTCTGTGTCCATGTTAGGGACTTTTAGTATCGGTGCTGTTGTCAACAGCTCCTTGAGCTTCCGAAATGCTTCCGCGCATATCTCGGTCCAAACAAACTTCTTGTTCTTCTTTTGCAATTCTGTGATCGGATTTGCTATCTTCGAAAATCCCTCAACGAACCGTTGATAGTATCCTGCTAAACCCATGAAGATACGCACTTCCAGGACATTCATTGGTGTAGGACATTCCATAATAGCCTAGACCTTTACTGGATCCATGACGATACCTTCCCCGGAGATGACATGCCCTAAGTAGTGAATGTTCGATTGATAAAATGAGCATTTGGACAACTTCCCATACAATTTGTGCTCTCCCAGACACTGTAGTACCAAGCACAAGTGCTCATCATGCTCCTCCGTCGTCCAAGAGTAAATCAAAATATCGTCAATGAATACTTGGATGAACTTGTCCAAGTACTCGCAGAACACCTTGTTCATCAAACTCATGAATACCCCTGGGGCGTTTGATAGTCCAAACGGTAAAACAGTAAACTCGTAATGTCCAAACCTCATCTTAAAGGTGGTCTTAGGGACATCATCCTCCTTGATCCGTAACTGGTGATACCCTAATCGCAAATCGATCTTTGAGAACACTGTCACATCCTTCATCTGATCAAACAGATCATGAATCCTCGGCAACGAATACTGATTCTTGATCGTTGCCTTGTTCAATTGACGATAGTCAATGCAGAGCCACCATGACCCATCCTTATTTCGTATGAAAATAACAGGCAGACCCCACGGTGACACACTTGGACGTGTCAGTCCTAGGTCCAACAATTATTTCAGTTGCATTCTCAACTCTTGTAACTTCGGGGTTGACATTTGATAAGGTGTTCTAGCTATCAGTTCAGTCCCCATTTTTAGGTCTATAGTAAACTCTAATTCCCTCTCCGGCGGCATCCCAGGTAACTCCTTCAGAAAGACGTCTGCAAACTCTCTCACCGGAAGGTGTTCTAGACCTTTCGCTACTCCCTTCTTGTTTAATGCAAGGATTGCATAAAGCTTGCACCCCTTGCGCATGCTCTTCCGTAGCTACAAGGAAGAGATGAACCTCAGGGAAACTCCCTGGTTCCGTCCTACAATCACACGTCTCTGTCCCTCGTCATCGACCAAGCCCAACCGTTTCGTCTTACAGTGGAGTATCGCCTCATGCGATTCCAACCAGTCCATACCAATCACGACATCATAAGATCCTAAGATCGTGACATACAGGTTGGCCCTGGTGACAAACTCTCCCAGGTTAAGGGTACAACCTGTAACCTTTCCTCCAACCTTTTGTTTGGCTCCATAAGCCATCTCTACGAAGCTAAACTCATCTTGTTTGACTGCCTTTACCTTAATCCTTTTTAGCGCTGCGCCATAAATGAAACTCTTGGTAGCACTGAGATCTATCAAAATACTAAGGATCTAGTCAACAACGGTACCTAATGTCTCGAGCACAGTCGACTGGTGCTCTGCCTAGCGGTTATTCACCACTGCATGAATCCAATGGGCCTTGCCCATATCTCCCACGGTAGAGGGTCCGTCTAATCCAAATGCTCTAGTCCTCTCCACTGTGAAGTCGCGCTGGTAGTGTGGCTCCCCACATGTCCAACACCCCTTCTTCGGTCTAGTACTCTTGGTACCTGAAGTAGAAGATGACGACCCACCATCTTGGAATCCTGGTCAGTGCTGCTAAATAGGCCTAAACTGTTGCTTCTATGGTAGACACTACTGATGATGCTGTGGTCCCCGATAAGGTGTCCGCTGCTGAGGCATCGATGGTCGAGGTGTAGTGAAAGTGGATCCCCTCTGGAAGCCACGATATCTTGGCATAAGTCTGACTGGTGTCTGACGCTGTTGCACACTAGATGACACCTGCACTGCTGGTCTCACTAGAGTCCCGCTCTGACCCCTGCTGATAAGCTCCTCCATTTCTATGAGGGCCTTCTGGACGACATCATGTAAGGTTTGAGGCATCAAAATCCTAACCTTTGCATGTATGCTGCCATTAAGGATGAACACAAACTTGTTGACCTTAAGTTTCTCAGTGTTAATATGCGGAGCATACCAGAGCAACTCCATAAAACGAGCCTCGTACTCAGGCACCATACGATTGCCCTGTCGTAAGGCATTGAACTTGTTGAGCTGACACTCAAGGAATTCCTCTGATAGGTACCTCTCGTGGAACCGTTCCTCAAACAGTTCCCATGACACGTCTTCGATGACCATGTTCAGTTGTGGCAGAAGTGTCTTCCACCATAGAAGAGCGCTCCCCTTCAGTTGAAAGACCGCCATGCGAACTTTCATGTTGGAGGTATGGTCACAAAGTGAAAAGCACATTGCCATATTCTCCAGCCATGCCTCGGTGGCTGTGCCGTCCAGGGCACCAAAGAACTTGGGAAATTTGACCTTCTCGAGTTCACGGTGAATGATACCAGTATCGATTGGAGCACATGGTGGACCCTCAGGAGGTGACGGGGCTCTGGCCTCATCTCTATCCAAACGACTGATCAGTGCCTCAGACATGCATTGAAAAGATCTCATCAATCCAACCACATCACCTACTGATATCTTCTCCTGCCCGACAACCTGTTCATCTCCCTGGGGGTTAGACCCCTCAGGCGTGGATGCTACTGGTGGCGTCATGCCTCCTCCCTTAGCACCTCGTCCTCTGCCTCCACGACGTCCTCTAACCATTATTACCTGCATGAATACAAATCAACTAAATTAGCAACATTATAATCAAATATCCAATCAACGAAAGCCATAGTGATCCGAAGTCGTGGGTTGAACCCCACTCTGATACCACATGTGACGCCCCCTTGGTTACGAATACAGTGGAAGCAGAAGTGCAATTTTTTTTTGAAAGGCAAGAGGTGACAAAAACAACATTTAACACATTGATGACGAACGCAAGCATGTAGTCCATGCAATAGGCTACTATGACACCACGCACAGGTACAAGGGAAACTGGGCGAAACATGTGTAGACAACAAGGATAAAATGACTACCCACCCAACGCAAACAAGACATGCCTACAAGTTTAAGGGACAACATCCCTTCCCAACACAATGGCCTTGACGAACAATATTAGAACCTCAAGGTGCGTGAACCAAATGCATGAAGGCATTCCACATATGCGCCTAAAGCAACTTGCCATGCTCATCCACACTCACTCATAACACACCAACTCCGACCAAGTTCTCGATCACAACTATCCCATAGAGCACACCATGATCCCCTCATCAGGAATCATGCCATCCCCAGGTGATAGACGCATCAATAACCTTGGCACATCACATCCTATCTGGACCAAGGACTCTAGATAAATCCGACACGCTAGAAATCGAATACCAAAGGGAAAACCACACCCATATCCCAACAACAGGTTGACGAAATGCTAGAGGACGAAGACAAGGGATGACACAAGCCAATACACAACATCGTCCACGACCCAACCAATCACCCAGTCTAAACTGGTCAATGATTACAATCTATTTTAACATGGGTTACCATTCTAAACGAGGCAAGTCTAAATTACAATTAGTCATTAATTCACCCACCAAGTTAACGTTAATACAATCAATCTAGCAAGTCTAAGTAATCGATACTAGAACTATAATTATAAATACAATCTAACCTCAATTATAAATCAATTTAGCAAGTCTAAAATTTGGCAATCTAGTCTTTACTCACCAATCTAAATTTACTCATTATTACAACCTAAATGGACCATTTTATATTAATCCAAAATCTCCATCCAACTAGCCATTAAATTAAATAACAACATTAACAATCTTAATGTAGAATGCTACCATTATAACACTTATGAACACTTAAATATCAACATGTAGTCTAGCTAGATTGACTGAACTAACAATACTAGCTGTCTTATTAACATTGAGAAGGAAACTGCTAACTATTAACATCATTGTAGCAGTTTAACAAGGCAATTAACATAGCAGTTACATAATAGTTAATATAACAAATAACAAGGAAATTAATGTAACAATTAATTTAGCAATAACAAGGCAATTAACATGTCAATTAGCATAACAATTAATAAAGCAATAACAAGGAAATTTACATGACTGTTGACATAACAATTAATATAGCAATAACAAGGTAATTAACATGACATTTAACATAACAATTAATAGAGCAATAACAAGGCAATTTACGTGACTGTTAACCATTTAACTCGCTGTGGCAATTAATCCTTTAGAAGGAATCTGCTGACCATTAACTC
>ML815731.1:11975-23044 GCA_009831015.1 Picea engelmannii
TAGAATAGTTAGAGTAGTTTATATTTAGTTTTAGTTTAATTTAGTAGTTTGTTTTAATTATATTAGTGTATTAGTTTGTTTGTTTTTAGTTAATTTGTTTTATTAGTTTTAGTTAGTTTAATTCGTTTTATTAGTTTTTAGTTTGTTTTATTTGTTTTAGTTAGATTAGTTTTCTCTTTGGTTTTCTTAGGATCTTAGAGCGGCCAACGGAGCCGTTAAACCCGTCAGGGTGGTTCATTCCAAACGGCTTGGGTTATTTAGACAACCCCGGACCGGTTCCACTCTCTCAATTGACGGACGAACAATTTCGCCCGTCAACATGAGTCCAAGCAACAATGCCTCAACATTGTCTCCCCTTTCTATTTCACCATCAAAGGATGGTGGCTTAAGCTTCCTCAACTCTCCTTGCAAACTGTCCAATTCATGTCTTCTTCTTTGGTTCCTAAAAAGAGACCACTCTGGGCTACTTATGGAATCTTCAGATGCATAAAATTTCCTTGTTGAATAGGGAGGTGAGTGATGCCTATGAGTTCTGCTAGCACTTCTTGAATAACCAGTTCTTCTGTGATCACCTCTTCTTTCATGACATCTTCTCTCTTCCTCCTTTTTTGAGTTTGATCCATTCTTTGTTTGTCTCTGCAACTGTTTAATCTTTGCATCACTTGATCATTTATCTAATTTTGTTCTCTTATCAGTCTCTCATTGTATTCTTTGTATCTCTACACTTCTATTTCCAGGCTTCTCATAGTCTCTATCAATGTTTCTTGCACCCCTATGGCCTGGTGTCCGTTGGATTCTGTCTCTGCATTACCAACTCTGATATTCGGACCTTTGGCCTCTTTATCATGGCTGGAATATCCCTCTCCTTCTTCCATTTTTTGAATACGCATTCTGAATTGATATGTTTAAACCCCTTAATTCTACAAAATGTGCAAGAAACCATTTTTCCAGAATTATGCATATTAAGGAAAATCACCAACAATGCTACAGGTCCTTTTTCTTCTCAATTCATGAAGAACATATTATCATTCTCCATATTATAAAAATTCCATGTTATCCTTTAGATGATACATAATTCAATTCTGCACAGGCGCTTCCTTCAAACCACTTTCCATGTGACCATGGCTCGAAACCACGAGCTTATTCATTCTTTAGTGTCTTCCTCTATATTCCTCTACACAGGAACTTGCTCGTACACAATGTCTAAGGGATTATTCACTTCCTGACCTTTTTTCACCTCAAATTGACCATTTTACCTTACCATGAGACCAATGTTGGGACCAAGTCCTCCAAACTTTGGCCTTCAACTATTTTACCTTGTCAACTTTTGCTTTCCCTTGGAGTTATGATTCACTGAACCCATCAATCATTCCACTAGAAAAATGGATGGTCAAGATTTAATCTCCCTTTGAATGGACAGCCCTGCCCTATATGGAGGCTTCAGATAGATCGATGGTTGCAACTTAATCATGCATTGAGATGAACAATTCTCAACCAATTCAGAAATTCAGTGCTCTGGGACATTTCCATGGTTTAATCGAACGATTGAGACTTAATCAAGTGTTGGGATAGACGGTCCTTAGACACTTCGAAATTTTGGCTCTCCAAGATATTTCCATTACCGAGTCTACCATTTTCCCAGAGTGACAATCCTCTGAAGTTCTCATCCATCCTCCCTCTGCTTGATCCAACAGTCAAGAAAGGTCCCGAAGGGGTCCCAGATTGATGATTTGCATGCCTTCGTGACTTCAATCTTCGACACTTTTCACTGACAGAAAATTGGACACCCCTAGAGTCACATACTCCTAGATATGACATGGCATGTTGATGTCACCTGGCATGACGTGGACTTGTGGCACATGTGCCATATGTCACTCAAAAATGAATAGATTTGGGTCCAAAAGGTATAAAAACTGGGTGACACATGTCCCCACATGACACCCTTGCAACGTGGCATAAGCCACTTCATCAATCACACGGAAGATTCAGAATCACTTCTCCAGCTCCGATGGTCTGTGTGACATTATGACTTTACACTTCCATGCATTCGACACTTTGGGGCTTCGACACTTTGAGGTTTTGATCTGCAACATACCCAAAAATCACTGGAGTGGCGAAGTTCTGAAGTTTGAACTTTGCTAACCCTCCACCATTACTAGATCTGATGGCCCGTAACACTCCCAAAGTCCTTCCTTCGATGTAACGGTCCATAGGACTTTCGGGACTTCGATGCTTTCGGGATCTGGGTTGTAGCAGTTCAACAAAGTTTAAAACTCTCTAAGTTAAGTATCCCGAAGTGGTCAATGATGGGTGACCATGATCGATGGTGGAGATTCACATCGTTCCTTCTATCATATTAGACAATTGATGAGACTTCGTGACTCTGACCTTTGACAGTTTCGACTTTTCCTTCCTACCAAGATTTCCGAAGCGACGAAGTTCCGAAGTCTTGCCCTTCATGATTAGCTTCGATCGATGAATGACGATCGATCAACTAGTTCTGACAACTAGGATTTAATATTTCCCAACCTTTGGTTTCTCCTTAGCGAATGGCCCTTGCTCACCTTCCCTCTAATCTAACGATCTAGATCTCCCTTGATCTCATGGTGGCGATCACTCCCAAATTTGAAAAGGAAAATCATGATCCCACGATTCCTTACAAAGGATATTTGACGGTCTAGCTTCTGTGCAAACTTTGCAACGCCATTCCTCTTGAGATTTATGATTTCAAGGTCATAATTGATCTCAACCATGAGACTATGACCAACAGATTTGGCCCATACTGGCTCGATGTTTCAACCAGTAGCTATGATACCAATTTGTAATGTACCCAACCACCCAGAGGCCGTGTTACGTCACTTGAAGCCCACTTCTAGACTTTGTTCGACTTCTAATATAACTTGTAGTTAATAAATATGCACGTAGTAGTCACATGCATAGATAAAGGTTCATGCTACAACATAATTAAGATGAACCATATGTCACACACAAAAATAACCAACAAGCATGCATACTATGGATACAAAATTCATAGATAAATAAATACACAACGAAATAATTGCACAAGTAAATAAAACCATAACAGATAGCACTTATCTTTAATGAAACGAATCAACATATGAATATAGACCAAAGACATTCCACC
Organism: Picea engelmannii; assembly: GCA_009831015.1. Lineage (NCBI taxonomy): Eukaryota > Viridiplantae > Streptophyta > Pinopsida > Pinales > Pinaceae > Picea > Picea engelmannii. The sequence continues at coordinate 15,121 of ML815731.1, forward strand.
CAACTGTACACACTGATGTTCCAAGTCTCAACAATAGTGTCACCCCTGAGCCAGGGCTATGAATCCACAAGGACAGTTCCAAATGTCACTCAACTTCCCAAACCAGTCAACACTCAAGCTCTCATGGGATTTTCAGCGCCCACAACAATCTAAAGTACACCAACTCTCTTCTACCCAGCCTACATAAACCAAGAGAATGGACCCCCTTATTTGTGATGCATTCCCTCAGGCCGTCCATCTCCTTCCAGGGCTCCATTGTAGCTGGTCTAGAATCCCCATGCTGGGATTCTCAGGACTCACAACTGTGAGAAAAATAGAACACATGCCAAAGAATCTCAGACATTCAGACCTTGATTCATGGATGGAATACACCAAAAATATCTTCATCCAAAAAAACCATGGCTCCTCTCCAACATTTTGTTTTCCTTTCCCGAGCCAAGACAAAAAATGAGGAAAGGCGAGTGGGTGAAATAATTAATGGAGTGAGAAACATAATGAAAGGTGTGAGCAATGATCAAATGAGTGAGTGAGTGAATGAATGAAGAAAAATCAACCAAAAGAAAAAGAACGAGAACCCCCCAAATGTACCAAGGACGAGCTTATGTAATTCTTGGTATTAGGGAACCACTTGGCCTTCCCCCCAAGAATATCATGTAACTGTTATTATCCATTAAAAAAAAATGGGTAAATACATTAAAAAATAAATACTTATCCTCTCAATCCCCCTCTCTTGTGGAATCATAGCTGCCTATAACTCTTGTCCTTATCTGTCTAGCAACCAATATTGTATTTATTATTGATAATGATCAAATCATTAAATTTCCTAGGCACATCAACTTCTTTCAATTGTTTGGGCACTCTGGCCTTTCATGGATTAAAAAAATACATTATTTAATATGGGGTTCAAAACTCGAGATGTTACAACCATGCTTTTAGTAGCGTTTCCAACTTCCTTATGATTATGCTTTTCTACCTTCACTTTTTTTTTTAAATATATTTAATTTATGTATTGATTTTGCAACATAGGTGAACGTGGATAGGAAGAGGGGTGATATGAGATTTACTTTCATATTCTATTCTGAGTCGACAATTCATTATCGAGGGTTTGTAGACATGAGTCACATGTGCATTACAATTAGGATAATCATGGGAAGCATTATTTGATTTATGGAAAAGACATGAATTCATATCATTTCGAAATATTTGAGTGGAACACAATCACATCATGAGAGTGGTCACATGCAGTGGATATACCTGATAGAAACCACTGAAAGGCATTGAATTTGCAGGTCAGAAGCCTTCTCTTGGCATAGGTGAACCGATTCCTCTTTTCTGCACCACCATCACTTATCAATATAAATGTTGATCCGAAGGAAACTTGATTACTTCAAAATGGAAAGGCATCAAATAACAAGGAACTTACATGAGTCAAACAATCTTGAGTTCTAGTTGCTAAGGAAAAGGATGGTCTAGAGAGATGAACAATAAGTTATTCGAAATTGAAAGGTGAAAAAGAAGAAGAAAAATGAAACAAAAGCTTGGGAAAAAGAAAACTGGGAGAAAAAGAAAAGATGATTGGAGTGGAAATAATAGAACCCGGGAAAAGAAAATAGAGAAAACCTTACTATGTACAAGGTTAAATCACCATCAATGATTAGAGAAATATGTTTTGAGGATTTGGCCATTGTCAGGGAGCTCCTCCTCATCTCCCTACAATTTTCTAAGTCTAAAAGTTTTGGGACCTATTTTCTGGTGAATCAGGTAGGGTCCTAACCAAAATTTATGGAATTTGGTGTGTTTCCCCTTTAGTTCATTAGCTTTGTCACATTTGAGAACAAGGTATCCCTCTTGAAAATATTTATTACCCACAAGTAACTTTTCAAACCATTTTTTTATTATTTCTTGATGGTGTGTTAGGTTCATCTTAGCTCTTTCCCTTTCTTCTTCTAGTTTTAACAACATGTTTAATCTCTCTTGCACTACTGGGAAAGACTCGTCTTAGGAAGATTGGGCTAGTTGCAAGGCGGGTAGGAAGGTATGGGCCGACATAGTTTCTTCTTTTCCATATACCAGGAAGAAAGGGGAGTTACTGATAGATGACTTGGGAGTCACTCTGTCATCCCATAGGGAATTCTAAAGAGAGATGTGCCAATTTATTTTATGATCATTGACATTTTTCTTGAGAATTTTAATGAGTTTTTTATTAGTTGATTCTACCAAGCCATTCCCTTGTGGGTAATAATTCACTAAATACTTAACCTTGATATTCTATTCCAAAGAAAATTCAGTTAATTTTAGAGAAGAAAAATATTTGGCATTATCAAAGACCAATGATTCAGGAATTCCAAATATGGTGATAATATGAGATTCAAGGAGTGAAGTCACCTGGTTATCGTTGATATTATTCAAGGGAATTTCTTTGTTCCACCTAGTGAAACAATCAGTAGTGGTCAAAATGTAGTTGTGCAGTTGGGAAGAGTTAGGATTTATTTCCATGATTATGTCCAGTCCCCACTGCTGAAAGGGGAATTTGATGATCAAAGGTTGTAAGGAAAAGACATCCTTTTTTTGTCTCCCGACTGACATTTGGAACTGCTAGCATTTCCTTGCATATGCGTGAGAATCCTTGAATAAACTAGGCCAGTAAAATCCAGCTCTGAGGATTTTGTGAGAAGTGGTGTCTGCACTGTAATGTCCACTAGTAGTTCCATCACGAAGTTCATATAATACCTTTTCCACATCCCTTGTTTCAAAACATATCATAAAAACACCATCATAAATTTTTCTGCATAGAATTTCTTGGATTAGCTGATATTGAGCAAACTTGAGTTTGAGGTCCCTTTTCTTCCTGGGATCTAGATAATTCGGGGCTGACCCATGAGTTAATTAATATTTCATTTCGTAAAACCATTGGTTTGAGTTGGAAGGGATGTAACATATCTCTCTTTCAAACAACTCATGATCTTGATACATAACATCTTGATGTAACTCATGACATGGTGATTCAACAACCAATTTGCATAATCCTTGGCCTTTAACGATTTTAGCAGGTTTAATCTCTAGGTCATACTCGTGTAAAACTGTAATCTGATTTTATCTCTTTTATGCTAATTCTTTATGTACCGGGAGATTCTTGACAACGGGGTAAGGAACACTAACTTTGGTTTTATATTTGAGCAAGAATGGTATGAAGTTTTTGATGACTTTAAATACAATATATGCTTGTTTATATACTTTTGGGTAGTTTAAGTCTGCTCCTTGTATCCCAGAGCTCATAAAATCCATGGGGAACTCATCTCCTTCTTAATTTATATGTGTTAAAACAACTGCAAATGTGACGTTAGAAGATAAGGTGTAGATGATGAACTCTTGATTGAAGTTCAGACTTAACAATGCAGTGTCTTGTGCTATGTCTTCTTTGATCTTATCAAAAGTTTCCTTTTCTTTAGATCCCCATCTGAACTCGACATTCTTTTTTATCATTTATTGCATGGGTTTTACTATCTCGACAAACCTAGGGATGAATCATCTTACAAAAATTATTCTTCCCAGGAATGACTACATGGCGTTATTGTCATGAGGGGAGGAATCTTAGCAATTGCTTTAGTTATCACAAGTTCAATTTTCATACTATGCTTGGAAACAATGAAACCTAGAAGTTTCCCTTCATCAACAGTAAAAACATGTTTCTTAGGGTTGGGAGAGATGAAATATCTTCTACACCTATTGAATACCTTTTTTAAATGAGTTATGTGGTGTTTTCTCTCTCTTGAGAAGATAATAACATCATCAAGATACTACAACACATTCTCCAATTAGGCCCCTGAAGGCGACATCCATAGCCCTCTAGAATGTTGCTCCGACATTGATGAGACCGAATCACATCTTCCTATAAGCATATGTTCCATATTTAGTCAATAATGTTATTTTTAGTTAATTATCATGTGCCACTGAGACTTGGTTATAACTAGGAAAACCATCTAAAAGGGAGAGCACCTCATAGCCTGACACACACTGCAGAATTTGTTCCATTGGAGGAGCTGGGTAATTATATTTCTCCGAGGCCCTATTCAGGTTCATGAAGTCAATACAGAGCCTTATATATCCATTATTTATCCTTACTGGTACTAAATTGGAATTCCATTGCGTATGTCTAACTGGGAATGTGATCTTGGTAGCCAACAATTTATTCAATCCTGCTTTGACTTGAGGCTCGAGGCTGGGGTGCATCTTCTTTAGATTTTGTTGAAACAGTCTTGTCCAAGGATTCATAGGAATGATGTTTTGAATTATATTGGTATCAAACGTCTTGAGATCTTCATAGTTCCAGGAAAAAATATCTTTGTATTCCTTAAATAATTTTATGCAAGATTGGTTTTCTTCAGGAGAGAAATTTCTTCCAAGATTAATGTTTTGCGGAGTGGTATTTGTTCCCAAGTTTACCACTTCAAAATGCATGGATGAACTATTTGTTTTGTAGATTATGATTTTCTTGAATTTACCCTGGAGACCATAGATTTTCTCTAATCTCACTTCATTCCTGGGGATACCGTAGGCCAAACCTGAAGAGTTGTTTGATTGAGTTGGATGAATGGTGTCTGGATTCACCATTTGGCCATGATGGAATTCATCTATAATAGAATATTTGAAAGTATCTTTGATATGCAAGAAGTTGATAAGTTGTTTTTCTTCGTCAAAGACTCTCGAGTTAGTGACGTTGTCAGGAATCAAAGGCTTGTACATAATTTCAATAGAGAAACTATCAGACATGAATCCATTCGAGGGTATTAACCTAGATGCCACAATGGCCAACAAATCAACGTCACCATTTAGTGAGCGAGGTACTGTACTAATATTAAGTGCAACAAAGGATTTAATCAATTCCCAAACCTGAATTTGATAATGTTTCAAATGAATTGAAAGATAATGAATGGTTTTCCTTACCTATTTTATGATAATTTCTGAATCACAAAATACCTTGATTTTCTCATCTTTCAAATCTATTGCCTTTATTGATCCTTGCAATAAGGCCTTGTATTCAACAATATTATTGGTTCATGAAAATTCTAGTCTGCATGTGATTAATGTTTTTCTTCCCATCAGATATTTCAATATGCAACTAGAGCATACACCTTCTAAAGATTTGGATCCATAAAAAATAGTGTCCACATGTTATGATCTTTGTTCTTTGTTACAATATTTGATTTTAAGTTTTCATACTTTTTTGTTTTGTTTTGGTGGGGTTATCAGAGTTAACCTGCATTTCTAATATGTCCCTAGAAACTATGTTAGGTTGTACATCAAAGGAACTGTTAGTTTGATCTATTATATTATAGTCAGGATCAACAATTTGGGTGCAATCAAGGATTCCAGATTGTGTGTTGGATTCCACAAGAGATGATGTTTCAGCTGTAAAATTGCCAAAAAAGGTTTCATATGAACAATTACCCAAAATTGATTTGTTAAACATTACCGGTTCATTTGCGTCATTTAGGTCAGTAACAACATGTTTCATATACCTCTCCCTGTAAATCCTAATCTGATTCATTTAACCATTATAAGAGAGCTTTAAATGATACCAATCAATGGCAAAGTATCCATTCAACATAATTGACCAATCCCAACTTGAAATTATGCCATAGTTGTCATGTATGTCTACTACTATTATATCAATAGTTTGATGAATGTTTGGTTTAGAAAACATCTTGATCAATTTTTTTTCCAATTCCCCAATAACTTTAATTATTGTTCTATCTAACTGAATAATATGAATGTTAGATGCTTCAGGTTTAAAATTAAGCTTCTCATGGAACTTTACGGGCATGAAATTAGATGAGGCTCCTAAGTCTACCATGCAGTTATGGACGTTCCTATTAAAGATTTCAAAAGTAATGAGGAAAGGCGAGGTGGTAGACCTGGATCTTTTTCCGGTTCGGGACACAATCCTTGTTACTTGAATTTTAGATGGAGTGTTATTGCTAGAAGATCTTACCTTGGTTGTTCCCTTCTTAGTTTCAATGTTAATTTCTTTTATGCCAAAGGAAGATTTCGTTGCATATTTTTAATACAATTTTCTTGAATTTGTCGAATCTTCATAAGCTCAAACAAGGAAATGTTAGATTTAGTCTTCTTCAAATCTTCTAGGAAATCATATTATAACTTGGTCAGGGGTGTGTACGAAGCATTAGGTTTTTGTTTTTGATCAATCATTTTAGGGTTGGAAGATGTGGTATTGGAGGGACTGGGACTAATATTGGTTGGAGAAGATGATTGTTTGGCAATGGGCATGATGGGAGAATTAGGATTAGTGGTACATGGGTTGTCATTAGAAGCCTTCTTACTAGCACTCCTAGTGGTAACAACATTTTGTGACATGTGTACCTGTTCAACTTCTTCCTCATCCCCACCATAAGAAATATCCCAAAACAAATTTAACTGTTGTTCTTCAAGCTCTTGAGATTCCTAAGGTTGTTCTTGTTGTTCCTAACTTTCTTCTCCTTCTTCATAAACTTCAGTCATATTCTCTATTTCCTAGGTTTGGAGAGTCTGGAAAATATCTTCCATGCTAATTCCTTCCATCTAAGAAGGGGTGGTTTTGTTGGTTGGTAGAGTGTTTTTATCTTTCTTGGGGGGAAACCTAATTTTTTTTTTTGGATAGAGGATCCTTCTCCACCACCTTTTTTTAATTCTATTAGATTGTTGGATAACTTCTTAATGATCCTCTCAAGGGAATCCATATTCATTGAATCAGAAGGATTTTTATCTTCATTGGGTCTAGACACAAATGCTTTATCCTTACCTTTGTCTTTAGAAGGCTATGAGTTAGCACTTCCTTTTAAACTTATCATATTGTTCTCAAACTTAAGTTCCTCCTAGAAATATTCTTCTAGAGTAAATTTCTCAGAGTTTTTTACAAACATGGCCATGGACATAGGTAAACCGAAGGTGTAGAATTCAATAGTTACATCTTCATTCATTTTAGAGGCTTGTGGGATTCGTTTTAATAGAGTAAGGAAATGTTAATTGTAATCAGTAACCAATTCTTTCGAATCCATCTTGACTCTTAAGAGTTCTAGAAACCTGGTGGATGGTGTTTTATTTTCCCCAAACTTCCCGAGAAAAATGGTTTCGAAGATTCTCAAATTGGTAATGGAGGCTTCTTCTAGAGAGAAATTCCAAGTTTAATATTTCTCTTCAAATGTGAGGGGAAACAAATGAAAAACAAAATTGTCGAATTCTCTGTAGTGTAATTTCTAATAATAATTTCTTCACATGGTTTTTAGTTGAATCCGTTTTGTCAATGTCACATTTTGGTAGGAACTTCTCAAGGTTTCTACGCATGTCATGTTGATTCCATGGTATAGTGACAACGTGAACTAACACCCAGGTTTGGTAGGGAGGTGTGTTCTTGTTTTCATTTTCTTCATCCATGTTTGGGGGTTGATATATGATAATTTGATATGGGTTATTTTTTGGTTCACTCTCAGACTTATATCTCTCTTCAGAGTTCTCCTCCGAATAGTCTCTTAGAGTGTAAGGTGGTGATTCAAGAGGAGAGGGTGGTATACCTCTTGATCCATCAGATAACAAATGATATTCAAGTTCAAAGTCAGAAGTCTCATGAAAATCAGAAGTGTCTACTACTATGTGATATTCAAGGGTTCCAAACGAAGGGTTTCCTTGACATGAGTCTAAGTTGGTGAAGGAAGCATCTGTATGGAGAAGGCCTTCCTGATTTCCAGGAGGAGAGTAATATAGGGGTATTTTGGTTTGAGGAAATGTTCATATATCTCTCTCATATTCATATCTCTCTTAGGATTTATCCTCTAACTCGTCTCTTGGTGTAGTGTCCCCAAGGCCGAGCCCCATTGTAAACCATGTTTTGAAAGGAATTGTAATTATGTTTTATAGGCTGGTGAGCCAA
>ML815731.1:28565-68307 GCA_009831015.1 Picea engelmannii
TTTTGTATGAGATGGTAGGCTTATGTGTTGTTAGTCTAGGAAGCCTAAGTGTTGAAGGCCAGAAGCCTGCTGATGTATTTGTATATATATATGCAGAATGATTAATAAAATATAAACACCACCAGGTGCAGACCAACCATAATGAATGAGTGAAGGGGGACCGAGCGTCCACAGAATGGGTAAGGAATTAGGGGCTAGAAGGTGGGGAAGGGGCTAAGTGTTGAGCCTAGGGGGCTTAAGCCTTGGAAATAATATTTTAATATTATTCCAAAAGAGAAGTGCATTATATGTTTTAACCTAAGTCCTTTTGGAAGGACATGTGATTTCCAAATGGTGGGAAGCACGCACGTTACCGGAACACATGCAGTCGCATGGGTGACAAGAGTCAACCCTGACCATGCAATAAAATACGCGATGAGCCGTGTTGGGGGTTCTCTTCCCCATTACGACTCACAGACTGCTAGGAGGAACGGATCTGACCCCAGCAAAAATACCCTCGTACATCTTCTGAACCGTCTGAACTTGCGATGACCCTTGCGTGGATTGTCTGTCATCTATTCCCGACACCCGAGGGTGAGTCTATCCTGGGTAGGGGGGAGGAGAAACAACCATTGGGGGGGCCAGAGGGGAAATTCGGGGGGGAGTAGTTCCCTGCGGAAATTGTTTTATGAAGGAATTCTGGAAATCAACACCGTGAGACCCAGTTGCCATTGTTGAGCTTGTTTCGAGAGGTCCGAGTATGTATTCCCGATTGACTGTGTAGTCAGGCAGAGATGGACTATGCATGAATTGTTGTCCAGTGCAGGTGGTAATTGAGCTTGTGTGTGATCTCTCTTGGGGGGAGGGAGGTGGATGTTGTTGGAAGAGGTTCTTCCAGAGAGTGTCCAGCACTAGCCTCAGGCTCTGAGACTTCCTGATCCGGCCTGTTGCCGAGGCCTAGTGAGGGAGGTTAGCACCGATGGACTGTGCTTGTGAATGTGTATACTCCCAGGAGGAATAGGCATGTGGGGAATGAGAGTCTGGAAGTAGTGGGCGTAAGATGGCATCCTGGGAAGAATCCTTCCAAATTCTAAGTGTGGTTTTCCCTGTAACCTCAGCCTAGTTAGGATTTCTTGCCTTGGGGTGGAGCTCGGTCCCATCTCGGGGGTGACCTACTATTGAGCTGGTGAACAGTGTGGTCTAAGGTTGGGAGGTTCGTGGAAGGCCTGCACTTGGTTGGTGGATTTCATTACTGTTACAAGATAAGTGTTTATCTATGTTCTTGTTACATTGGGCATGACTATGATGTATATGTTATCATGTTTTCTGCTGTGTATATGAATTAGTATGAAGTGCAATCAATTGTTAATTATGGCAATAATTCATATGAATACTCTATGTTGAGTGTGTTAAATTGTTAAATGTGTGTGGTGTATATATATATATATACCGGACTGTATTTGATATGTAAATCAAACGTAAGTGTATACCGAGTGTTATATTGTGCGTTATATGCCTTGGTTTAGCAAAAAGGTACACTACACTTGGAGTGTAAGGTGGTGATTTGGGAGAAGAGGATGGTATACCTACTAATCTGTGAAATAGAAAATAATATTCAAGGTCAAAGTTAGAAGTCTTGGGAAAATCCGAAGCGTCTTCTGCTACATGATATTCAGGAGTTCCAAATGAAGGGTTTCCTTCATACAAGTCTAGGTATGAGAAGGAAGGATCTATATGTTGAAGGCCTTCTTGATCTTTAGGTAGAGATTAGTCTAGGTGCAGCATCCCAGTCTTCCTACTATGTTTCCTTGTCAGGGCATGGTTGGTACATTCAATTGAGTGTCTGACTATAGTGTCAATCTCCAAAATGGCTAGGAAATGAGGTTGTGGGGAAGAAATGATAGGTTTAGGAAGAGTGGAAGTGTGGTGAGTGCTAACCTGAACTAGCATGTTCATAGCATACTTTAGAGGGAGAAAAGTGTGTTTGGAGTGAACTTGGTGGGAATCACTTGACGAGGAAATGCTTACTTGCGGGACAGAACATGAATGGTTTGAGATTCTATTTGCATCCATTAAGTTTCATGGCCCTCCTTGTAGCACCATTTCTATTAACGAGACAGAATGACCCGTTCAATAATATGAGGGAAAATGCCTAATGGTAGGTCCCAATTATACCCACTCTCATTTGAGGTAGCATATCCGATCAGATTTTGTCATGGTTACCGATCTAACTAATAAACTAACTAAATATGAATCTCAGAACCGAAGGTTCTTAGATGAATTAAAAATAACAATCCCATTTAACTATTTCTAAGTTAAGATGAGTGATTATAGATCTAAGATGAAGATTTTAATCTAGTCTAAAATAATCTATCCTGATCAGGAGTGAGCTGAGAGATGAATACAATGAGAGATTTGTATTACTTGTATAGAAAAAATTTAGATAACAAGGAATGTGAAAGCTTGACAGAGTAACAAGTTATAACCAACATAATTTATTGAGAAACTGGATCACAAGGTTGTTGTATTCAAAACTAATAATAATGGCGATTGTAAATAGAAGAACGCTAATCCGTAAGGAATTCATAAACCAACATCCATAAACTACAGAATTAGACATGCATAAAATTGAGTAATCACATTCATACACATTGACAACATCATTTTCATTAATGTCTCATGTTCTTTTTTCATCCAAAAGTAATAATACCAGTCGTCTTTCAAAACAACCAAAATCCCTTTCCCTTTTACATTCATCTCATTTTTTGGACTATGGGAGCCCGTCACATTCCTTATCTTCTAAATGGTCAGGATCTTGAATCGACGTCTCAATTTCCTTTCCCAATTAGGATATTAACATAATTACATTAAAATTATTTATCTGCAAAACTTTGGTTACAATGAGATTATCAAGAGGGTCCTGATGGTTGCGATTTTGCATCTATGAATGCCTTCCATCTTTTGAAGTCTTCGAGTATGGAATGCACCCAATATAGAAAAATTCTTTCCACGTCTTGCTTTCTTTTGCACATCGGAATGATGACTTATTTCCTCATGCTTTGTTCAACATGTTGCACATAATCTTCTGTCAATGTGATTATTCTAGAGTTCTAGATTAGTCTTGCCTCTATAACCTCCACATTAATTTCTCCGATCGCTTTGATAGATTTCAGGCTGAGGTTTCTTTTGGTATCCATGTCTTCAACCATCGTTTGGGTGGATGAAGCATTATCGATATCCTTTAGGGAGACCATCTCGAACTGTAAGAGTAGACTGTATGTCGATATCCATAACATTGTGCTTGATGTAGTGATATGCTCCCGAGTCCTTAGCACATCTATAATTGTTTCCATTCCTGCATCCAAGATTCGATGATATTTGATTCTTCATTCACTTGAGTACATCGACATGGTCTCTGGGAAAGCCTACTACAAGTTTTCCATTCTGTGACTCTGTCGTAAGCTTCCAGGGCTTTCTGGTAGTTTTCATACATTTTTTTCACTTGCATGTTTAATTTTTTACATTCATATCTAGCCATAAGAGTTTTGTTAAGTGCAGAGAATAATTTCTTCTGTATGTCCTGAAGTTCCTCATTCTTCTCAATGGCTTGCACTTTTATGGTTTCAAGAGAAACTATTTGGTTTTGTCTTTCCTCAACAGTTTTTCTCAAGAGATTGTTGTCTAGCTGCATCTTCCTGATTTCCTTTTCACCTCTTTTGTTAAAAGTTCTCAATTCAACCAACTTTTTGTTGATCTTCATTACCTCTTGGTCATGTTTGGATTTTAGATTTTCCATCTCACTTGGATGGGCCTTTTGGGTGAGGGAGTTTGTTTCGTTGAATCTAGCCTATAGATATTTTTCCTGTGCCTTGAGCCACCTATCTAACTCCTCTTCATGGATTTTCTTTGTTTGTTGGATTTCCTTCCCGTGTGTACTGGCCATAGTTTCCTTAATGGTTTCTAGGATTGTTTCTAGCTCAGTGACCCTAGATTTTGTACCATTAAGTTCTCCTACGACTTCATGGACCAATACTATGTTCACACCATCAAAAGTGTTGAGTGTTGAGGTTTCTTGTATCACATTATATTTCAAATATGGTCCAAATTTCCATTTGATGTTCCTTTCAGGAGATTCTTGGATTATGTCACATTTTCCTCTTTTCCTTTTATGGGTTCTCTTCTCGATAGCTCGTGTATTTTGGCTATAATGGTAATCTCTGATGGAAACCATTGCTCCCTTGAAGGCGAGTCCTTCAAAAGTGAGTGATAGACTCCCTGAGATAGAGGCTAAGGGAGTTCACTCTTCTATCATGGTGTTAACTAGATTGACATAAGGGATTATAGTGATAATTTCACTTTCATATGCCAACCTATTGTCTCGGACATCGGGAATGTCGATGTCGATTATCTTGTGTTTATTGTTTCTCCTTCACTTGTATTGATTTTCCTTGGGGGAAGGTCTTTATTCCATATTTTCTCCCATACATTTTGTTTCTCCTCAACTTCCCTTTTCTTCATTTGCTGGTACTTTTCTTCAGCTTCTTGAAATTTTCTTGTCATTTCAGCTTCTTTATCCTTCTTTTTCTACTCTTCCTCATTTAACCTCTCTTTGTTTTTGAGGAGGAGGGATCTAAATTTTCTATCATCAGTTTCATGTTCTACTCTTCTTCTTTCCTTAGTTTTTGTTGAGAAACATTAGTGGTGAGCCTCTCAACTGCTTCCTCAATACTTACAACACCTCGAAAGTCATCTTCCAAGAACCAAGCCTTGTGCATAATTTGTGGCACCAACTTGACGACTTTCATGTGTTTGTATACCATATTTTAGGGGTCGTGTGATTTGGGCTCTCCAAGATAGGGGCACAATTACTTTATCATTTCTGATTCCTTTTTAGCCCACTTCTTGTTTTATAAAGAGTATGAGCCTATGTGGAGGGGGAAAATCGACCAGTACCTTTTGGTCTTTTCTAATAGGTAGACAGTGGCCCCTTTCTCCACAATATGGTATGTTGTTTCTTTGGCCAATAACTTTTCGAGCACATATTTTGGAAACAGGTGTGGTGCTCTAGTGGCCCCATAGATCCTTACATAAGTGTATTAATTTTTCATATACCAGTGCCCTACATCCTTTAAGGTTTTGATATCTCCTGGAGAGATCCTGTGTGGGAAAAGGCCAAAGATAGTTTTGTGCAAGGGGGTGAGGAAATAATCACAGATGTCATATAAATATTCCTTCCAATTGACTTCCCACAATTGCAAACAATACAAATGGATCAGGCCTTTTTCAGGGGTCTAGGCCCAACTAAATGTGGGTAATGAATTGGTGACACACACAACATCTATGATATAAGAAGACATGTAGAAGCCTTGGTTTTTCATACCTTTGGGATCTTGGATACACTTAGCGATGTTGAAAGACAATATGCTCGCCCAGTTGAATGATTGGCCCTTCTAGACTTATTAAGCCGTAAATCGTGGCACATTACCCCTTAATTGGGGCATATTACATTAGTATTTTTATTTCATTTATGTCAGCTTGGGTCCATGTTATAGAAAAAATTTCCTCACCCCATGTAACTTGCTTGGATGGCCTTTCCATTTCCCTATGCAGACTTGAAGTTTCGTTTTGTACTTCCCAGAGCCACAAAATCATATTTTTGCACATATATGCACCCTACCACTTATACAACATATGTATACGCAAGTTGCACCACTTTTCCTGCATACATGTCTCCACATACACGACCCAATAAACTATAGCTTGCATACACCCTAATTCACATATTGTGCCCTCTAAAACTCAAACAATGAGGGCTAAATTAGAAATTTAAACCACTAGGAATGAAGAGGAAGGGAGGGAAACTTACTTGGTCCAGTCGGTTGTCAATTCTGTTGATCATATATCCTGCAATAGACACTTGAATATTCTGGGAAAAATGGTCTAAAATGCACTATGTGGGTAAAAAACTCAAAATGGTATGGTAAAATTGTTCATTTTTACTATTAGTAGAAATTTTTTATCCACTTTATATAGTTTATGCTATTTTTTGACATAGTGGACTAATAGTGTAGTGGACGGAGTTGGTTTTGTCTAGGTATTTTTGCAGTTTCTAGCGTCATATTGCCTGTTCATGCCTTCTGTAGGTATTTTCTATTCCTAGCATATAGGATAGGTTCTCAACCCATTTTGCAAATTTGGATTTTCCTATGACTATGATCCATATACCTTAGGTATGAACCCATTTATTAGTGACACATAACCTTCTTACTATTATTAGGAGTGTCATTATTGAATGTTAAAGACTTACCAAACATGGGTGCCCTAGTTAGAACCTTTATACCATTTGGTTCCCATGCAAAGATTATTCCATAGGACCAGGAGTCCATTATAGTTATGATATGAGTTTGTGTTCTAACCTCATATTCTTACTCATAAGCATTCTGAACTTCACCTATGGGACTCCCACCAAGTCTTGTTTAAGCTCTTTTCCAATTCTCTCAAAAGAGAAAAGACTGCCAAGTGAACTTGTCTCTTTCACACTCGTTAAATGGATTTGAAAGGATGTCTATTTGGTGTAAGTTTAACCCTTTTTTGGACCAAGTAGACTAATTTCGAAAAAGGAACACTCTAATCAACATTGGGTAGAAGAGTTCTCCTAGGTATTGTTTTATACTTTTTCGGGCCTAGGGGACTAAATTTATGAAAAAGGACATTCTTTGGAGTTAAGTTGTAATTGCATTTCATCCTCTTGCTTGCAGTATTAAGCCTATTACCGGTTCTTGCTTTCTTGTTATAATCCTATTACCTTAGCAATTTTCATCACTAGCCAAGCAAAGCCTTGTTTATATCCTTTGTAGCTTGACACTCTGTACCTAAAGAGGAAAAATTTCCCTGAGTGTCCATGCCTCGCATGCACTTAATTTCATTGAGCATAGGTATGTTCCACTGTTTGGAGCTATTTTCTTACTCACGACACTCATTTCCTCATTTGTATCATATCATTCACTTGATATTGACAACAGTTGTGTCTCCTTTGAACAAAGCACAAACTTTTGAGTCCATTTGTCATCCAAATTTTGGGTTTTTCTTGACCTTAGGAAGCTGAGCTCATTTCTTAGATTTTACTCCTTTGACTGGTTACTCTTCCAGTCCCTATGGAGAGTTTGATTGATTCTTCCTGCATCATAAAGTTTCATCATCAAGTCTATGATTCCAGAGTCCTCCATATGTCTCATGATAGTTTTCAAAGGAAGTCTATAAGCATGTGTCGACCATCTCATAAATCTTGACTTTGCATGTCGTCCATACCCTCAGTGTGTCACAGATTTACATGAAGTTGTAGTCCTACCGTGCACCCTGGTCTAATTTCATTATAGGTAGGTAAACTTGAACCCATTAGTCGACATCTGCTTATTGGTCGCTGACTAGGGGGTTTCCCTTATGTCTGACGACAAGAAATATATTCACACATTGGGATTCGTGCAATGTCTTGGATGGAATTAGCCTTATTGGTGGTTTCCTCACCTTTGTCAGTAATTTTCCTTATTGGATTTTATTTAGAGGGTCTTTTTCGTGAACTAGTTGCATTTGGTGCATAGGAAAGACACATAGGGTCATTGGTTCGTGAACATCCTCTTCATCTGAGTTCCTCCAAATAATCAAGAAATTGCTTTGTACCTCTTGTTGATTGATGAGAGTTTCCTTAATGCTCTCCTTTCAATGGGTCTCCTTCCATCGAATTTAGTCCATCTATTCTGGAAACGAGACCTAGAGTCCTATGTGTACCTAGAGGCTTGCAATCATCAGTGGCAGGTTCTCCTGCCATCGACAGTTGGGAATACATCAGTGTATCCTGATCGATGGATTCTTCATGTGTTCGACCTCAACACCTATATTCACACTTGTAAGAATGTACTTGGTGCCTTGATACTTACTTTCATTATCAGTAGGTTGTATCTCATTTTTTAACGATATACCTTAATGAGCGACAATCAAATGAAATCTCATTGTGTTCAACAACAACTCCTCTATTCACATGATGTACATATGCACCTTTGGAGGACAGTGTCGAAGAGATGGAGAATCAATTTACAGTAGCATATTTTCTAAGTTGTTTCCATTGGACCAATACCCATATGACTTCAGTGATAATGAGAGATCAGATTGTACTCCATTGTATACATATATTTTCATATTGATTTTGATACTAGTTTTCCACTGGACATTGTTGGTGACTATGTCAACCTATGGCATGTGTCTACTTTGTATTTCCTATTCATGGCCATGAACAACTATTTGGTACATTTCCACATGGATCTGCAATGTAATTCAAATTGGCAGCCATGTGTACAAAGTCATCATGGATTGTAATATTCTCATGAGTAACTAGTTCTTCCAGTTGATTCTCCATTACTCCACTTCTGGGAATTATAATGTATTTTGGCCATCGTAGATACTCATTTGACCTCACACATTAGGGGGCATTTATTATAGAAAATGTTTCCTCACCCCATGCAACTTGCTTGGATGACCTTTCCATTTCCATATGCAGACTTGAAGTTCCCTTTTGTACTTCCCAAAGCCAAAAAATCATATTTTTCCACATATACACACCGTACTAGTTACACATCATGTGTATATGCAGGTTGCACCACTACAGCCCGTGTACATCACGTTTGGTGCTCAAAATTAAAAATTGTGTCAGGTTTCCATGTCACTTCACGAGATCCATGGTCCTTGACCTTCCATATATTGGAAATATTTCGACTCAGCCCTTCAGTTCCATTTGAAGGTTATAAATTGAGCCATATCCAAACCATGGAAGAGGAGATAACTACATTTTTGAGAGAAAATATACTCTGGATAAATTTTCACTTCACATTGAGTCTGCACCCCTTTATCCTTTAAAGTCTGAACACATTGTTCATCCCCCAAGATCTTCTTTAATTGATGGAGAAGCTCATTGTCTCCTTTATATGAGCTTGCCTTTGGTGGAGGATTGAAGTGGTGGAGGTCTGGCTGGAAGGGACTTATTTTCTCAGTTCTGAGATGTGCCGACACAAAATTTTATTATTTGTATACTTCTATTGATTATTTTAATAGAAATACTCTTTTCTCGTCCAATTGATATCTTGAAAATATTTGAATTATTATTCTATGGGAATATTTGTCATGTATTTTAATGGATTATGCTATTTTATATGCTAAAATTATATATTATCACCATATTCTTGCGTATCTTGGTTGTTGAGGACAAGTTGTAGATATACAGATTTGAGTTGCGTGCTCAATGATGGACTTCATCGAACATCTGGACAAGGTAGGATATTGGCCTTGTCTTGTTATCATTTCATTTATATAGCATACTTGATATTATAGTTTA
Source organism: Picea engelmannii (assembly GCA_009831015.1). Taxonomy (NCBI): domain Eukaryota; kingdom Viridiplantae; phylum Streptophyta; class Pinopsida; order Pinales; family Pinaceae; genus Picea; species Picea engelmannii. The sequence goes on from ML815731.1 coordinate 37,927, forward strand.
TTTTTGCAGTCATTGCATCTATTTTGGTTTACCCCATGCCATAGAGATATTTTCCTCGTAACAATCCATTAGTTGTAATTGTAGCTCCTAGTCTCCTATATATACCAATGAGACCTTTTCATTTGGAATAATCTTGTATTGGTGAATTCATGTGATGTATAAGGAGGTTTCCCCCTCAAAGAGGCTTATTATATAAATTTATCTCTTTTTCAATGCATGGAGTACTTATTCTAAGGTTTTTATGCTATTTTGATACTTGGTTCTTAACATTTGGTGTCAGAGCTAGAAAATCCTCGGGACTGGCTTCTTCAAAAAACGTCTTCTTGGAATTTACACTACAATTTTTTTTCTGGAATGTTTCGGGATTTGGAATTTATATTATGTAGAGGAGACATATAGAGATAATTTGGATCCAAATTTCAGATCTTTTTTTTTATATGTTTGGAGTTACATTATGTTCAAGTTAGGGTTTTTGAGTAGTTTTGAAGCTAGTCTGAAACAGGTCTTCTTGGAATTTTCTCTCCCAATTGTTTTCTTCTTGGTTTCAAGTTCTGAAATTTTTATAGTATGAAGGAGAAATAGAAAACTATAGTGTGTAAAAATTTTCTCTCTTGATTCTCTGTACTCTAGAAGTTATTCTTTGAGGAAATTAGGGTTTTTGGCTGGTCCATATTTCAGTCTAAAACATGTGTTGTTGGGAAACCTGATATATCTGAAGCTAAATACCTCCAAATTAAGTGAGACATGTTCCATTGGTTAGGGTATGGATCTATTTTTTATGGGTGAAAATTTCAAGTTTTTAAGTGAAGACAGTGACACGCGGAAGGTTGTACATGTTCGCTCTCCGGAAAGGGAAAACAATCCACACATCTTGGAAAAGTTCTCATAAAATTTTCTTGTTGAATCCAATATTGGTCTAACCTGTGGGGTTGGAAAGAAGACACATCATGATACATTAGGATGAAATTTTGATACTTAGAAGGGATGAAATTGTAGAGCTATAGCAGAGTAAATTTCGGCTAGCAGAACAATCTCCAAATCAAGGTTTTAAAAGGTGTGTTTGTTTTTGGAAATTTTCATATCTTTTGACTAGATGATCCAATTGGGGTGATTCAAAAACTGGAATAAAGTGAGATAAAATGAGCATCACATAAATTTTGGAGAATATTAGGGCTTATTAGGTACATATGTATTCTGACGTCTCTAAATGTAGGAGCTGTCATTACTGGTCAATGCTACAACTCGGGGACAATGTGGTTCTTCTACATACCTAGAGTATATTGGAATCTCCCTTTAAAATGCTTGTGTATTAGAAAGAACTACTATGGATTTGAGCTCCCACTTACCTAGAATATATCATGAGACCCCCTAGAATCTAGATAGCAACCGAGTAAGCCATTTGGCCATCTTGTTGCTATAGTACACCGAGAACATCACTAGGGGAGATCACTTTCTAGTACTTGGGTAGTCAGATAGTATGGATAAGGACATGGTCAATCCTTTTTAGTTAGTTCCCTGAGATGTTGGGATGACTACTATTGTTGGACCTTGCACGTATATTAGAGAGATATAGAACCTGGCACTCCCTTGTCTGTGAGGATCTCTGCCTAATCCAATTAGGAATTCCTACCTTGCAGTGATATTTTTCCAACATGCCACCAAAAAAGGGAACTTATCCACCAAATAATCCCTCAGACAGTCCTACTTGGACTCTTGATGAAGGTGAATAAATGTGCAAGGACATAGATGATTTACAAAAGAACCTGAAGTAACAAAATATGAACTACAAAGGATGATGGTTTCAAATGAATCTAAGATTGAAGTGATGATGGATACTAATATGGATGGATTAAAAGGGGAGATCATGGAAGGGTTGAAAAAATTGCTAATAGAGAGGCCACCTGAAAGTGACAATGTATCAGATGAAATCCATGATGAGGACACAAGGAATATGAATCAATACTAGAGAAGCTCCATATTTTGGTTGAATACCAACCACTTTCCTAAGATAGATATGAGGAAGTTTGATGGAAAGGATCCAATCACATGGATACTCTAGATGGGGCAGTTATTTGATCTACATGATGTGCCACACATACAAAAGGTACGAATTGCATCCTTATATTTAGAACCTAATCATTTTGTGTGGTATCGATGGATTTATTCTCGCAAATCACTTGTCACTTAGACACTTTTCATGAAAGAAATGATATCACACTACAAGGATACAAGGAGCAATACCTTCTTCATCCAATTGATAAATCTCAAGAAAACGGGTTCAATTGTGGAGCAAATTGAGAACTTCCAAAGATTGAATATAAAGGTAACTGATATTCTAGATGATAAATTGATTGATGTCTTCAAAGGAAATTTTAAAGGATAACATTCAACATGAGGTTTGCCTTTGGGAATCCAAATTATTGGAGAATGTGTTTAGGGTAGTGAAAAATTTTGAAAGTAAAAATCCAGTTATGGCTACTAGAAGAACCACCCCTAACATCTATCGAGAGAATAATGTTCCTTCTTCTAAACCACCTCAACCTACAAGGTTGACACCTCAAAAATTGGAGGAAAGAAGAGAAATTTTTTTATTCTTTAATTGTGACAACAAGTATAGTAAGGGACATAAGTGTGGTGAGAAGAAATTAATCTACATAGATTGTGAAGAGGAAGAAGAAAAAGAACAAGAACCATCTCAAGATGAAGGTGTAGAAGAGATTTCTTCTGAAGCTATGACTCCCACCATATCATTTCATGCATTGGATGGAATTAGCACTCCTCAAACTCTTAAGATTGAAGGATATATCAAAACGAAAAAGGTAACAGTGCTAATTGATTATAGTAGTACTCATAATTTCCTTCATTGTAAATTAGCCAAAGCTCTCAATTCATTTATATATCCAACGCCAAAGTTTCAAGATATGATTGCAAATGGAGGAACTATAAATTTCTTAGGAAAATGCCATAAGATCAATATTACTATGGGGGAATATGTAATGAATGGTCCAATGATTGCTATACCCATGGGTGGTGTTGATGTCATATTAGGGGTCCAATGGTTACAATCATTGGGAACAATGGATTTTAATTTTCAAGAACTTTTCATGAAATTTTCATTAGAAGGAAAAGGAATTTGAGCTAAGGGGCATCAGAGGAAAACCTAGTAAGGTGTTAATATCTAATGGCATAAACTAATTATTGAGAAAGGGGCATCATGGTGTAATTGTACAACTATCCTCACTAGATATTCAAACATCTAAGTCATTTGTTCCCATAGATCTACAAGGGATCATTGATAAGCATTCCAAAGTATTTGAATATATTCCCAAAGGTCTTCCACCCACTCGTGATCATGATCATGATATTCACTTAATTCCTAGGAGTGTTCCTCACATTAGGCCTTACATAAACCTTTATGCCCAGAAGAGTGAAATTGAGTGTATGGTTGAAGAAATGTTAGAGGATGGCATTATTAGACCTAGCCAAAGTTCTTACTCTACACCGGTGGTAATTGTACTCAAGAAAGATTGCTCATACTGTATGTGTCCAGATTATAGAGAGCTCAAAAAGATCACCATTAAAGATAAGTTTCCCATTCCTGTCATTGACGAATTGTTAGATGAACTACATGGAACAATCTACTTCACAAAATTGGATCTTTGTTTAGGGTATCATCATATTATAATGAAGGAAGAAGATATCCCAAAAATAGCATTCATAAATCATGAAGGCCATTATGAATTGTTGGTCATGCCTTTTGGAATTACGAATGCACCTTCCACATTCCTAGTGTTGATGAATTCCATTTTCAATCCCTTCCTTTGAAAATTTGTGTTAGTATTTTTTGATGATAAACTAATTTATAGAAAGTCTTGGGAAGATCATGTTCAACATGTTGACATGGTGCTAAAACTACTAAATGAACAACATCTATATTCCAAACCGTCAAAATGTTTCTTTGGGGTGAAGGAGGTAGAGTATTTGGGTCATATTATATCTCATGAAGGTGTCAAGGCATACTATAACAAGATTAAATCCATGATGGATTGGCCAATTACAAAACCATTGAAAAATCTTAGAGGATGTTTGGGTTTGACAGGTTACTACCACAAGTTTGTTCAGAACTATATAATATTAGCAACACCTTTAACTGCATTAAATAAGAAGGATGCATTTTCATGGACTCTAGAGGCAACTCAAGCTTTTGAATAACTTAAAGAGGCAATGTGACAAGCTCTTGTCTCTTGTGCACTCTCTCTTATGCACACTTTTGTGCACTCTCTTCCTTTCAAAGCCAATACAATTTCTACCACATTCATGGAGATAGTTCAAAAGCTACGTGGAATCCCAAAGATTATTGTAAGTGACATAGATCACATATTCACTAGATATTTTTGGACACAATTATTTTCTTGTTTGGGTAATCAATTGGCTCATAGATCATCTGATCATCCTGAGCAATATGATGGATAAACTGAGATAGTGAACAAATGTCTGGAAGGCTACCTTCATTTATGTTAGCCTCTTTCTCATATACAATCATTAAGTCTTAATATACCACCTTTGTATATTTTACATGCTAGGATGTAGTTGTTATCCTAAGTGTGTTTCTAGATTCCTATATGTCCTCCTCCTACCTTATCTCCTGATGAGGTGTCAATGTGAGAAAAATTGAGGTGGTTTCATTATTGTATTATATATTTGTATCATTAAGATGAATACAATGTTGAGAATTATGGCTTGAGGCCTTTTCCACCAATCTTCTTGTCCTAATATCCTTATGCTCTATTTATTTAATTGGTATCAGAACATCTTATAGTTCTTAAAGGCATGTTAGTCTTGAGTTCCATGGTAGTCTTCCATGAGAGATGAGGTGCATCAAATGATATTGATATGGGCATCTAGTAAAAAAGAGAAGCAACTAGAGTTGGAGAGATTTGGTGTTCGAGTGACCACTCTTCTACATTCATGCAATCTGGTATGGCCAAATGAATGTGGAACCAAGTGAAGGGAGCATATACATCAAAATGAATTCTTATGAGTATATGTATGTACATAATTATGAAGTAATGAAAAGGAAAGTATCTGCCTCATCTGTGAAAATGATCTTATGCTTAAATGTTTCAGATACATAGAAGTTCGAAGGTCAGTTTAATTATGTACATGTGTGATAAAGAAACAAAGTAATTGTGTATGTGCATTTCTCAGGGGATTATGTAACAAAAATTCCAGTATTTAGTAGCAACATGAATATGAAATTCATGTGAAAAGGATTTAAAACTCATTGGAAGAATCGAATGGTAGATTCGATTTAAGGTTGTGCTGATGGCATTAACGCCAAACCAATGTTTTGTATTGTGTTATTAAAGGATGGATTTGATGTGGAAAATCGAGTTCTTTTGCATTATGTTTCTAGCTGCAGGATGCGTTGGCAATGGGTAATAAATCTCAGCAAAAGATTGTAACCAAGATATGGTCAAATCGTAATGAGGAATCACCATCAATTTGAGAACTTGATATATTAGATTCTATCTGAATATCCTTGAATTGTTGAATAAGTATAGCATGCACCCCGCCATATAGATAGTAATACGCCCAGCTAGGAATTGAGTATGAGTGATGGGGTGGCAATCTTAAAATAATGTTGGATTGAGATATCGATTTGTGTTGAAATCAAATCATAGTAATACCATAATTGTGTATGGAAGATGTGATCCTGTAGAAGGGTTTGAATGTATTTATGAAAATTGGAATTAGTGTGCTTTTGGTATCAATTCAGTTTTTCTGTGTTGAATGTTATTGGATTGAATCCCGTTGGGATGTTTGAAGGAATCGAATTGTGGAAAGGTTATCTGAAAGTCTATGTTGAAAGAAAAGTGGTCAAAGACTAAATATTGGCATTTCTTACCAGTTATGATGAGAGTTGAATTCAAGGCATTGGTATGCAAAGGTGTTGAAGGAAGGAGCATCAATCTACATAATCATCTTTGGAATCCTTCACCGGGAGAGATGCACTTATAGATCCTTTCATTTGAAACAAAATCTAGAGATTGGAGCATGGGAACAACAATTCCAGATTGTAAACAATATTCTAGTGGATCGTAGAGCATCAATGAATTTCATTTTAGACATCGGTTCTCTTGGGAATCAAACTTAGGGCATTGATTTTCTTGGTAGTAAACCCTGATTATTTTCCACGAACTGCTCAACAGATTCTTCAATGATCTTCTCGAAATAATTTTTAAATATCCTCAAAATCTCCTAAAATATCTGCTCCGCGATTTTCTCATCCAAAATACACAACAATATTCTCAACAAATGTACCTCATGCCCTCCATTTAGCATGATGATGGTGGCAAAGTCTCAACGACCTCCAGCGTATTCAAATTCTTGGTTGAACCACCATCGATGCTAAAGGAAATAGATCTTCCCAAATTAGTGCCACAATGACATGCTAGCTCCATCCATCCATATCTATTAACGAAACTACAGTCAATCCTTTGTAAAAATGAGATAGACCTCACACACTTTCCTAAAACAGAGATGCGTTTGCTGGAAATGAATATATTCACAGACTTGTAATGTTACCATTCTTATTAGTTGCATTTGATTGACTTTATAGTGCAAGATTTTGATAAAGTAATATTGAGTCCTTTGGAGGATCTATTAGGATTGATGTATTTAAAAAAAAAAATGGTGTCTTCTTTAGTTTAGAGGGAACACAAGTTTACTTGAAGGTTTGACAATTAGATGTGATGACAAATATTGTAATTGAAAAGTTAATCTCTCTTAGGTATAAGAGCTCATTGTATTAAGAATAATAAAAGTTAATTTTTTGTGGTGTTGAAGTGTCCTAGATCCACCCGAAATTGAATAAGGGGCTCTTAGGTACACATTGTGTAGTGTGGTTGGTGGCTATTTTTTTAATGCTTGGATGTTTAATGTCTAGTTTTGACATAAACATAATTGTAACGCATTACACACGGAGTACACAACAAGTCAAGGAAATGCAAGATCGCATAATTAAAGCACAATCAAGAACATATGATTGAACATTTACAAGAAATCAAATCATATCAGTCAAGGCAATAAAATCAAATTAATCAAAGGAGCAATTCAAATCGTTGTAGCAATGGATACATCAAGCACCTAATATTCAAGGACTTAAAACGTCATCAAAGAAGTCAACTTTTAATATCACTTCAACTTCAAGATCAACTACATGTAATGTAATTGCAATAGTTATTTTTGTAAGTATCAAAATTAAATTGAGTTGAATTGTATTTATCGGGTGCATTCTCGGTTGAATCTGACACCCTCTATTTTTTTGAGTCAAAATTCCAATTGTTCCTGTCAATCAAATCATTGTAAACATAAAGTATCTGGGATGCATTTTTAGTGGTAACCGACATCCTCAACTTCCTAGAAGCAAGTTCAAGTGAGTGAGTACAAGCAAGCCAGAAGAGAAAGTGAACGAGAGGTTCAAGCGAGTGTGTTCAAATGGAGCGAAATCTAGAATTATTAGAGTTTCTAAACACTCTAATAAACACCACTAAATACAACACAATGATATTGAACAAAAAAACTCTTCAATCAGTGCTAACTTGTTTTCAAGTGATGCAAGCTAAAGTTAGAGTTCTTCAAGAACAATCCCATCTATTGAATGATAAGTTGATAAATCTCAAAAATCAACAGCCAATGAAGTTTTATGAACTAGTTTTTGTTCAGAAAAACCCTATCTATGATGATAATGATGATCAACAATTAGTGAAGGAGAACATCAACAAGCCAACTTTAGAAGTAATTTCCAATGAAGATGAATTGCAAGAAGAAGATGCCAAAGCATAGAGTGATACAACAAGTATAAGTGAAAGTAAATGTGAAGCACGCCATCAAGTACAAAATGATCTTTCCAAGAGGATCATCAAACCTTGGGAATAATTACACTTCAATAGGAATCGACATGGCTTAGGAAATGAAAATCAAAATATTTTTCATATTCCTAGATTCCTATATGTTGTCCTCCTACCTTATCTCCCGATGAGATGTCGATGTGAGAAAAATTGAGGTGGTTTCATTATTGTATTATATATTTGTATCATTAAGATGAATACAATGTTGAGAATTATGGGTTCAGGCCTTTTCCGCCAATATTCTTGTCCTAATATTCTTATGCTCAATTTCTTCAGTTTCTTTAAGCAAACACAATAGTTCAAGTGGTCACCCTTGGAAGAATGGTGGTATAACACTTCCTTTCATAATGAAAAAAAAATGACACCATTTATGGTGCTATATGGATATCACCCACCATCCATCACTTCTTCTCTAAAATAAAAATATAAGGTTAAAGAAGTGGAAGATCACATTGAGAATCAACAACAAGTTCTCTAACTCTTAAAGGACAACCTAACCATGGCACATAATCACATGAAACAAAAAGCAGATCAACATCGTAGTGAAATAAGTTTTGAAGTAGGGGATTGGGTATTTTTAAGATGACAACCATAAAAACAAATGTCCCTCAATAAATCTAAGAAGGATAATAAATTATCACCGAAGTACTATGGCCCTTATAAGGTGTTGCAAAAGATTGGTACTATGGAATACAAATTGGAGTTGCCTGCATCTTTGTGAGTACACCCAATTTTCTATGTTTGATGCTTAAAGAAGGTTATAGGTGACAAGATCCCAGTTCAAACTATATTTCCAGAACTTGGCGAGGACGAAAAAATCATATTGGAGCTTGAAGCTATCACTGACACAATAATTCACTAGCTAAGGAATAGATCAATTTCATAGTGTCTCATTAAGTGGAAGAAACTACCTGCTTAAGATTCCACGTGGGAAGATGAGTCTTTTATACAAAAGCATCTAGAACTAATCAAGTGTTAGGACAACACTCGTCTGAAGGGGAGAGGCATGTTAAGCCCTAAATCATGGCACATTACCCCTTAATTGGTGCATATTACATTAGTATTTTTATTTTATTTATGTCGGCTTGGGTCCATTAGTTGTAATTGTAGCTCCTTGTCTCCTATATATACCAAGGAGGAATCTTCATTTGAATTCATCTTGTATTGGTGAATTCATGTGATGTATAAGGAGGTTTCCCCCTCGAAGAGGCTTATTATCTAAATTTATTTCTTTGTTAGGGCACGGAGAACTTATTATGAGGTTTTATGCTATTTTGATATTTGGTTCTTAAAAAGACTACTGTGTAAGCCATGGGAAACCACTCCATTATGAAATGGGTGCTAGTTTCCTCACTATAAAGTTTGCATATCATAGTATTCAGTATCTTGTAGGGGCTCTTAAGGTATAATACCGAGACATACCATTCCCCCTTTTTCACTGGACATTCTTCATCGTAGAACCAATCTTTCATTAAGGTCTCACAGTCTTCATGTTCAACCCTAAATTGGTATAAGAACGAATCATCCAAGGATACTGTAGGTTCTAGGGTTTGATATCTAGCCCGTATGTATTTTTCTTTTAGTGATGTGATCGAGAGACCTGAAGCATTGGCTATTAGTCCCGTATCTTTCTATAGATATGAAAAACACCATCTAGCTGCATCATTATAAGGAAACAACTCTGGGCGAGCAATTATTGTATGAATGTTGATTTTTCGGATATTCCTGAATGCATCGATGTATGGGTCATCAGACATGAACCTTTGATTTTGGAACGTATCTAGAATCTCATCATATCTAAGTTAGTTCTTCATTCCATTGTGGTTTCCTGTGTCAGTTATATTGAACGACTCAAGGATTGAAGCTGGAACAAGTGTTCTAGAAGTTTGGAGTTTTCCCTTCTTGGTCAACATCCAAGACATTTCGTCACCTACGCAAACAGACAAGTCAATAGTTAATGGGGTCATTTCATAGAAAGAAATGCCAATATTCAAACGATGTGAAAAATAATCACTCAAAAACAAGGGACAATAAGTGATCAGACCGAGAGAACATAAATTCGCTGACAGTTTATCTTACTTAGCGAGTGAGTGGAAAAATCTAGAGTCTTGATGTTGTATAAAAAATTCAAAATTTCCCTCCAAATGTTAGCGTAATCAATGAATGAGGTGCGATACATCTTAGACCAAGTTAGGGTAGTACAAAATAGATTAAATACATTCGTGGGTGTTAGGAAGTTATATTCGTTGTGGAGCAGGAAAATTGAAAAGGAGGGGTCGCTGAATAACTATCGTCATTTGAAATTGATATCGATGAGAGATGACAATACAAAAAATGGGGAAACCTCCGATGATGATAATTTGTAATTGGACTATTTAACTTTAATAATGATGATTACGTTTGAATGATGACCCCTCTAACATTCATTGATATGACTGTTGGGAGACAACCTTTTCTTTAATGTTGTTGATGAGACGTTGAGTTAAACATGGGGGAAAGGTACTGGATAAGTGGAGGTAGTCAATGATGACCAGGTTCATCTGGTCCACAGGATGAGTTTATGTGTGGTCATTAGAAATCCAAAATAGTTTCGTCATCAAAGACAGGTAGAGGTGAGGAGGTAAATGGTTTATGAAAATTTTGACGATGATAAGATTTTGTCGAGAAGGGTTACCCGATACTATCCTACCACATGGAGGTGAGAGGTTGGTCTTATGTACAGACTGAGGTGTGGGACCAAAGTGAACAATAAAACTGACTTCAATTGAAGGTCTGGTTTGGCAGTGCAAGCATGATTTTTACGTGGAAAGAGAAAAGGGCGCGTCGTCGTCGATAAACATAGATAAGCTCACAAGGGTAATGTTTGGGTAGCTATAAATTCCTGATGACGATGTTATGAGGCATTGTCTTCGAAGAAATGTAAGGATGAAGAAGTCTGTAACATTTGGTAAGGTCGCAATGATGAAACAGACAAGGAGAGTTTTTCTATTCAGATGAAGGTATCCATGTGTGAAAGGGCGGTTTCTTCTATAGGTGAATGACCAATCAGGTAAGTCAAAGAGTAGTGCCATGTAGAGACAAAAAAATTAGTGTGTGCTCCCACCAAAACGAATAGTTTGGGTGGGTTGTTTTTCACAACAAATGGCGACATACTAGGAAGAACCAAGTATCTATGAGATTAAGAGAAAATGACTTAAACCAGATCATAGGGGGTTTTACATTTAGATAAGTCATGCAATATAAAGTTTGAGAACCCCAAATTAATAATCATGAGGAAAAGTCAGAAGAAAATCCTGTTACCCGTGATCTTCCACATAATTATGGTGAGTATTAATGGGTAATTACTTCATGCATCCACAATGAAACATAGGAGTAACGCCATATAGGAATGATTACTGATTGTTATAGACTAAAGTGTTTTTCTCATCTTTCTTTCTCAGCATTGCTTTGCTACCAACGAGTGTCCATAGCCCCGACAAAGATGACTTGGTATCATACAAGCATGGCCCCACTGGAAGCAAGTGTCCATAGCCCTGACGAGTTTACTTGTACTTCCCATGCTTTTGGTTGTGTTTCCAACTTCCTTATGATTATGCTTTTCTGCCTTCACTTTTTTTTTTAGATATAGAATTTATATATTTATTTTGCAAAGTAGGTGAAGGCAGATAGGCAACAGAGTGATATGAGATTTATTTTTTTATGCTAGTCTAAGTCAGTATTTCATTCTCGAGGTTTCATAGAATTGAGTCACAGGTGCATTAGGATTAGGACAATCATGGCCAGTATCACAAGATTTATGAATAAGACAAGAATTTAGGACATTTCAAAGGACTTGAGTGGAGCACAGGCATATCATGAGATTGGTCACACATAGTGGAGATATGCTATATAAACCACTAAAAGGAATTGAATTTGCAAGTCAAAAGGTTTCTCTTGGCATAGGTGAACCAATTCATATTTTCTACACCACCATCACTTATCAAAATAAACGTCGATCTGAAGGAAAACCAATTGCTTTAGAATGGAAAGGCATCAAAGAAAAAGGCATTTAAATGAGTCAAACAATCTTGAGATCTAGTTGGTCATGAAAAGGCTGGTCAAGAGCAGTGAACATTAAATTATTCTAAATGAAAAAGTGAAAAAGAAGAAGAAAAATGAAACAAAATCTTGGGAAAAAAAAAATGGGAGAAGAAGGAAAGATGATTGGAGTGGAAAGAACATAACCCGAGAAAATAAAACAGAGAAAAGCTTACTATATACAAGGCTAAATCACCATCGATGATTAGGAGAAGTATTTTTTGAGGATTTTTCCATTGATAGTGAGCTCCTTCTCATCTCCCTACAATGTTCTAAGTCTAAACATTTCATGACCTATTTTTTGGTGAATTAGGTATGGTCCTAACCACAATTTCTAGAATTTGGTGTGCTTCCTCTTTAGTTCATTAGCTTTGTCCCATTTGAGAACAAGGTCTCCCTCCTCAAAATATTAATTACACACAACTAACTTGTGAAACCATTTTTTTTATTATTTCTTGATGGTGTGTTAGGTTCATATTAGCTATTTCCCTTTCTTCTTCTAGTTTAAACAACATGTTTAATCTCTCCTGCATTACTGGGAAAACCTTGTCTTGGTCAGATTGGGCTAGTTTCAAGGAGGGTAGGAAGGTATGGGTGGGCATATTGGCTTCTTGTCCATAGACTAGGAAGAAAGGGTAGTTATCAATAGATGACTTGGGAGTCACTCTGTTATCCCATAGGGTGCTTTGAAGAGCGATGTGACAATTTCTTTGATGATCGTTGATATTTTTCTTGAGAATTGTAATTATGTTCTTATCAGTTGTCTATGCGAAACAATTCCCTTGTGGGTAATAATTTGATGAATACTTAACCTTGATATTCCGTTCCAGAGAAAATTTAGTTAATTTCAGAGAAGAAAAATATTTGGCATTATCAAAGACTAATGATTTAGGAATTCCAAATATGGTGATAATATGAGATTCAAGGAACGAAGTCACCTGGTTAGCGTTGATAGTATTCAAGGAAATTGTTTCGCTCCACCTAGTGAAATATGCAGTAGTGGTCAAAATGTATTTGTGCAGCTGGGAAGAGTTAGGATTGATTTCCCCGATTATATCGAGTCCCCAATGTTGAAAGGGGCGTTCGATGATCACAGGTTGTAGGGGAAAGGAAACATTTTTTTATTTTCTGGATGACATTTGGAACCACTATCATTTCCTTGCATTTTTGTGTGAATCCTTGAATAATGTGGGCTAGTAATAGCCATCCCTGAGGATTTTGTGATTAGTAGTGTCTCCTTCATAATGTACACTAGCTGGTCCATCATGAAGTTTGGATAATACCTTTTCTGCATCCCTTGTTTAATACATCTCAGAAAAACACCATCATAATTTTTTCTACATAGAATTCCTTGGATGAGCTGATATTGAGCAGAATTGAGTCTGAGGGCCCTTTTCTTCTTGGGATCTATATAATGCAGGGATGACCAATGAGTTAAGTAATATTTCATTTCGTAAGATGATTCGGATTTTATGAGAAGAATGAAATGAATACAGATTATTAATAGGTTCTTAACACAAAATAATAGAGATACAATAAAACTAGTTTTCTATTCAATACTGAAATAAGCTGAAACTGTAAAATGCAGCGAAAACAAGCTTGTTGGAATGACGACGGCTTATCTCTGAGAAGAGATGTGACGTCTGTGCGCATTCGCAAAAAGAAGATTACAATGAGGATCTGAAGGCATTTTTACAATAAACAAGAATGCCCAAAAACCTATACATCCAAAAACCTAACCCTAGGAGATGAAGCGCCAAAATTCATGTGGGCCTGTTTCGGTAAGTTTGTACATCAACTTTCTGGGGTTGTAACTTTTGCATGCGATCTTCGTTTTAGGCCTGTGATAGCCCGTTGGAAAGGTATTGTCGAGGATATTTATTTTTCGGGATCAGTTATGCCTTCAAATATCATTGAGGAACTCGATCCTGAAAAAACTTCATTTAGGCCCTCAAAATGGCCCCGAAAGTTAAAACTGCTAAAAATAGTAAATTGCCAAAATTGTCAGAAAATTGTTTTGAGCCAATTGGAAAAGGTGGGTGGCCACTGATATCCATCTATATCAATCCTTCCTCCTTAGAAATAAATTTTCTAAGGCACTTTCGACTTCCTGGTCATTCTGTGAAGGGCTCCAAATTTGAACGTCGAGAGCTGAGGAAGATGCCTTCTCTGGCACCTTTTAATCTGTGATTTGTACAGGAGTCACGAGGGATACCTTCAAAATTTCTTCATCATCATAGATGTTTATCAATTTGCATAGGGTTTGGTGCACTATCTCTCTTTGATTTTCTTGCTATCTTCAGCTGAGATGAAACATCCCCCGGTGATCTGGCCTGTGGCATTGTAATTTCAGGGTTATCTAACCTGACGCTTTCATCAATTTCTATCAGCTCAGGTCTGCTTGGACCTATACGGATTTTATATAGGTTATCGTAAGGGGCCCCTATCATTCCTATGAGGTATGGGTCATATTGCATCTGATAAATTACTCACTGCGCCTGTTATATCATGAGCAGTCCCCTTTCCCATGCATCCTATGTCATAGGGAATCCTCTATCCTGCACCGGGGCTTCCAGGGGAACCTTTATTTATTCAACCACTCTGATTAATTCCCTAGATCTGATGTCCTCTTAAGCCGATTTCTCTATGGTCGTCATTTGTTCATCTAGGATCATGGACCTGAACCTAGTCATTTTGGGGTCAAACATCCTTGCTACCACCTCGTCCCAGTCTTGGGCATTTTCTATGAAGACCTCATCTTCAAATTTGTCATGGGCATATGACCAGGAGGACAACACTTGTGAAGCGTGTTGCAGCACCATGCCCTTTGGATCATGCTTTATGGAATCATCCTGTATGGAACCTGAACTTGAGTTGGTTCAACCCTTCTTGTTTGGCTTGAGTCATGTCTTCAACTAAGTAGAAACATATATGGAAACCATAAGGAATGAACGCCCTCTTCTTGTCCTTGACCAGGGTGGCATTGTATCCTTGTAGGATGGTTTGATAGCATATCTCTCCTACTACAAGCTGGTCTGGGACATTAACTGGTAATATATGTGGTGCTCTGGTAGCTCTAATCACCCTGATGTAGGTGTCGCACTCATCTAATTACCAATGGCCTACCTTTGATATCATCTTCTTGGACACAATCGATAGTCTCGTGCATTCTTTCTTAAAAAGAATGCAATAAATTTGTGCAATGAATTCATCGCAGATGAGGGAGTAAGACGTCTTGTACTTGTTCACCCATACAATGATGAAATAGACATGGACAAGGAGCTCTGCGACATGCCAACTCAGATTCATGCTGGAGAAAATGTTTATGACGCACATGACATCAAGAAAATATGAAGCCATGTAGAAACCTGGTATCTCTCCCTCCTTTAGCATATGAGCATGTTGTATAGATATGCTTAGTTATTTATAAATTATCRCTCCCTATTTGAAATTTCTCTCAGAGATGGCCACTGTGTAAGCTAAGGTCATCCATGCCTCTGAAAATCTGGAGCAGTCCTTCTCTCCATATAATCGACAGATGAGAGTCATCAAATAGATGTATGGCTCCCTTAAATTTTTCRTTTAGTACCARCTACTACTCTGGTTGGTGTATTTCTTGTCTTCCCCCCACCATGAGGCCATCACCCAGCTCGTATCATGGTGATCGTAAAAKTTCACTACAAAATCCATGTTTAGTCGCTCCTCAGGGTCTCTAAGATCGTAATACTTCTATACTTCCACTGGTAAGAACACTCTGACAAAACCACCATTGTCATCATTGATCAAACACTTTTGTGTGTCCCTGTGGTCAATTATCCACTTCAGGACTTCAACACAGGAAAAAAAAAGAGTTATGCTCGCCACCATATGTAGGTATGACCATTGGATGTTCGGGAACACTTCATCGTCGAACGCTCTAAAATATTTATCAGTATGTGGTATATATTTCGGGTATTCCTACTAGATGATCTTGTTAAAAATTTATCCCTAGTGCAGGAGTGCCATATTGGATCCTGTTCTTGCCTCTGTATCTCCAAATGCCAAAGGATGGATGAAATCCTTCTTTGTCGACAGGCTCTGGTCTTGGCATGTATTCCAATTGTTTTACAACCCCTGGAGAGGAGCCTTCACCTACTTCATGTTCTTTTAGCTTCGGCGCCCTCGATGATCATTTGGTGGTTGGATTTCTTGGAGGCATTGTTCCAGCAACTCAAAACAAATTTTAGAGACTCTGTAAAGAACAAAACCAGATTAAAAATACATGAACTGTAACAAATGTAAAATCCACAGACTTGGATACATACCTGTAAATATTTCTAAACCTAGTTATTTTAATACTCACGGGATCTCTACAACTTTTGAATTACTCATCTTGCTTCTTCAGATACTCTAAATCTCCTTGCGTGCAGAATGATTTCTCTTACAACGGCTCAAGAGGATTTAAACCAGGGAAGAATTTACCATGTCATATAAGCCATTCAATTCGGGTGATGAGTGAAATTTTAACAAATCTACCACCGAATATCTGGAACTTAAATTCATCATGGGTTGATGGCCAAGGCCTGGGTTGTGATGTGGTCTATTGGTTATTTCAAATGACCATTTTCATTGGCACATGAAGTAGCAACTAATGCGGGATTTGGTATTAATTAGCTCCTTAAATGCACAAAATCTAATCGTATCTAATGCTAAAATATCCCATCGTTTCACTCTCTCAATGAGTGGATCGAGGATTGAGGATGTGTTATGAAAGTTTTTGTTGATGTCCTTCTGCGAAAATCTCTGACGTTGATCAATATCACTGTACAATGTTATCATGGAAAAGTCGACTCGGAGGCATGACTCGGACCTAGGGAATCAAGACTTACTCGGGGTAAAACTAAACTGAACGGTTACCCAATCTAGTAAGGACACGTGGTCTTGGATATCGGTGACCTAATTCACGTGTATTAATTAAATTATTCATTCCAAAACAAACCTTATCTTGCCGATGCCAAAATCATATCCAGGGTCTGCGATCAGTGATAAACCTATCTAGTGCTCCCTTAAGATTAGCTCCCTCAAAAAAGTCCCGATGTCGAATTTGGGTAGGGGATTGACGAATGAGAATACTCTTTAGCATGGTTAGAACATTCGTTGTGATCCCTTTAGGTTTCCCTCGATTCCGATAAGCGCATCGGGTATCGGCTATCGGTGATATCTTTTGTTTCTTTTTTAATGTTTATTCCTTTCGTCTTTTACCGATGCCGAAGGGGAATCAACTATCGACGATATCTTTATGCAAGAATTTGACGCAAAAAAAACTTCCTTTTCCGATGTCGATGGAGATTGACGCCCAGTGACTGAGGTTTCCCGAATGGTTCTTTTCCTCCTTTGAATTCCTTCTGATGTTGAATCTGAGCATGTTGGGTGAAATGTTTTGGCCATTGATTCTTTATTTAGTAAGGCCTTTTAAGTCATGAGGTTTCATAAGTTTCAAACAAGCAAGTTGATGAGAGTCATGATAATAAGAAAAGAAAAAACATTTCTCAAAAATGAATTCGAATCAGATAATACAAAGATCAAGTGGTACCCAAAACGTAAAAAAATTGACATAGGATTTTTAGGGTGTGCTGAGTGCTCAACAGACCTGTTGGCGGATGTGCTGAATCCACTCAATAAATATGGTGGATTTTTTGGTCTCAGACTAAACATGGGAAGAGTCTATCTATGTGGTTGCAAGAGGTAGTGCAACATCAATGGGACCCAAGGGAATCCCAGTCTCACCTAAAATGGGCTATCGTCGGTGGAGCTATGGAGAGCCCTATTGTAAATGTGTTGAACATAGGGGAGAATCTCATCCCATGTATGCATATGCTTAGAGTTGTGCATGTCCAGGATGTGAACAGTTATCCAATTGACAACCTCTTTTTGGTTGTCTATTTGGGGGTGGAAAGCAGTGGATTTAGTGAGCTTGGTGTCTAACAATGACTAGAGACTTGACCAAAATGGGTTGAGGAACTTGTTGTCTCGGTTGGAGATGATGGTCTATGGTATCCCAAAATGGACCCACACTTTTTCGAAGAATATCTTGGTAGTATCTTCCACTGTGATGTTCTTCTTACAGGTGGTGAGGATGGCCATCTTTGAAAACTGATCAACGACCACAAATACACAATCATTGCCTTGCTTGGTGGAAGGAAGGCTAGACATGTAATCCATCGAGATGGATTCCCAAGGATTCTTAGGAGTAGAAAGAGGGGTGTATAAGCCTTGCTTCTTGATGGATGGCTTGGAAATGACACAAGCAGTGTAATATATTATATACTTGTTGACGTCCTCTCGGAGTTTTGGCCAATAAAATGTTTACGTAGAACGACCACAATTTTCTCCATGCCAAAATGTCTTGCCATCCAACTGTAGTGGGATTCCCAAATCATTTTTTCACACTCGCTTGCAGGAACATGGAGATGGCCTAGATGGCATAACAGTCCATCCTGAATGTGAAAATCAATGGCATTCGCGTCTATACCCAAGATTTTATAGGCGGTGGCAAAATCTAGATCTTGCTAATAAAGTTGGGGCCACTCAAATGCATCATGGCCACATGAATGGAGCACCGTGGTGAGTGAATCCATGGGAGGTTGACTAAGGCAGTCAATGACATGATTTTTTCTCCCTATCTTATACTTGATTTTGATATGGAACTTATATAGGTAGGTGAAGCACTTCCGATGGTATTTGTTCTGCAACTTCCCATGTGTTTGAATGAACTACAGAGGTTTTTGATCAATGTGGATGATCGTCTCCTTTCCCAAAATGTAATGTTTCCATTAATGAAAATAGTGTACAATGGAATACATTTCCTTTTCATAGGTGGGGTATTTCCAGATAGTATCTGAGAGTGTCTCACTATGGTATGCCACTGGATGATCGTACTGAGTGAGAACTACACCTACAACATAGTCAGATGCATCAGCCTCAAGCTTGAACTATTGTTGTAGATTGGGCAAGAAGAGTACTGGAGCTGAGCATAAGTGATGCTTTAGATCATAAAATTCTCATTGTTGTTCCTTCCCCCACGTGACTTTTCCCTAACACCACCCTTTTTCACTTGCTTGAGGGCCCATGCAATATGGGAGAATCCCAACATGAACTGTCGGTAGAAGTTGGCCAGTCCCAAGAAGCTCCGAAGCTCCGTTAGTGTGGTCGAGGATGGTGAGTCATGGATGACTTCGATATTAGCTAGATCAACATCTACCCCATGCTCATCAACAATGTATCCCAAGTATTGGACCCTTTTCATGCCAAAGGAGCATTTTTCCAAGTTGGCATATAGCTTGTCTTTCCATAGAGTGCTCAAAACCCGTTGAATATGTTTCATGTGCTCCTCCCAATTTCTATTGAAGATGAGGATGTCATCCAAATATACCACCACAAAAGAGTTGGTGAAGGTTCTTAATACATCATCCACCAACCTTTTGAAAGTGGTTGGTGCATGTGTTGAGCCAAAGGGCATGACCAACCATTCGAAGAGACCTTCTTTAGATTTGAAAGTTGTCTTCCATACATCAATTGGTTCGATGGGAACCTGGTGGTAGACATAATTTAGGTCAATCCTGATGAAGAAATTCTCCCCCTTGAGTTGTTCAAGAAGGTCATAAATTCTATGAGTTTGGTACCGGTTCCTGAATGTGATTTTGTTTAATGCTCTATAATCAATGCCGAGTCTCTAGGTCCTGTCCTTCTTCCACACCAGTATAATTAGGCTTTTGCAAGGGGAGGATTTGGGTCTGATGTGCCTCTTTTGAAGAATCTACTGGATCTGACGCTTCATTTCATCATTTTCCATTAGTGAGTGACGATATATTGGTCCATTAGGTAGAGGTGCACCATGGATTAGATCAATTGGATGCTTGACTTGGTAGTGTGTCGGTACCCCGATGGGTGAGGAGAAGCTGTCTTTGTACTCTTCCATGATCTTGTCCACTTGCTTTTGCTATAAAGAGAGACTCTCTGTAGAGGCCATGGATGTGGTGAATACCTTCTCCTTACTGTGAGCATGGATCACAAAGAACAAGAACTTCATGTTCTGTGAAATTACCTTACTGCATTGCTTAGAAGAGATTAAAGAAGTAGAGGTAGGTGGTGCTATCTTTGGTATCCTGTACAATTGTCTACCCAAAGTAATAATAACACTGCAGGGTCTAGACTCATACACAACATGACACTTCCACAAATATGGTTGTCCAAAAATAACATCACAAACTTCAAGGGGATCAATATCACACAATACCTCATCTTTTAAAGGATTGATGTTGTAGGGCATACAACACTGTTGGTTGACACAAAGATATCTTCCTTGGCAGAGCCAGCCAACGGTGTAGGGCTATGGGTGCAGTGTCATCGGCAGGTCTAGCTACTTGATGACCTCTATTGAGATCAGGTTCTTTTGACTACCCCTATCGACAATGAAATGAAGCGGAGCCCCCTTTACTGACATCTGTGAGTGAAAGAGGCATTCCCCTTCCTTTGGTTCTTCTGGTTCACTTGGATGGACTTTGCTGGTAGGGATAGTGGCACTAGGTTCAAAATCAATAATCATCTTCCCTCCTTATGGATTTGATTTAGATTCAGAATCATCCTTTGACTTGGAGGCCTTCATCTCGACCACAAGTGACTTCTTGGAGCAATATTCTTCAGTGTTGTGCCAAGGGATTTTATGGTATTCACACCATTTTCTCATTTCCTTATTTCTCGTCTAATTACCCTTCTTGTGTGGTGGCTTGGAATGGTTGTCCTGAGAGTGGTCATATTTTATCTATCCCTTGTTGTGTGGCTTGGGGATGCCTTTTCCCTGCTTCAACTGTGAGGAGTTTGAATATCCAAACTCTCTCCTCTTCTACTTAAATTTATGCTCAATCTTGAGAGCATATATATAAGTCGTACCCAATGAGGAAATGTCCATAAACTCCAATTATATTTAAATGTATCTATGAAAACCACTGTGGTATTTGATCATTGAATGTTGCTCAAAGTATTTGATACCCAATTTAGTACACAGGGTATGGAAAATATTGGTGAAATATGGTATTGTCTGGTCCCTTTCCTGATGCAGGGTGGTCCATATGGTGTATTGGTCCTCATAGCTTCCATCGTGGTAGTACTATTCTTTAGTGGAATACTCGAAGGAATCCAATGTAGGGGCAAACGAAAATATTGCATATTCCTCTATGGAACTTTGCTTTGAGTAAGTGTCCCACCAATCCTTAACATGGGGGATGACCTTGAGGAGTGAAATAGTAATCTTTTCCCTATCGAAGAAATTGTGGACCGAAAAAAACCCTTCGACTAGATTCAACCATTTATCTACTTCATATGCATCTATAAGTCCTTGAAATAATGGAATATCAAAATTTACCTGTACCTTGAAGGGGGTTGCATGGCCACTTGATGAATATGCTTCTCATGTGGGCAACCATCGAAGTATCTGTGCAATTTTTTCCATCATTTTGTTCCTTTATCGTACAAGGGATTCCTCGAGAAACATTTTAAAAGGATCTCCTACTCCATCATCTTTATTTTCATCCCCCATGGGTTGTTGTTGGTCTCAGAGCGACCAATATTTCAAAGGCTCAATTAGTTCTAGTCCCAACTTCTTATACCCAGATCTTGTTGGGGACATGCATGAAGAAAAATAAATGAATATCAAACCTCTCTGATAACAATAATCCAGATTTAGGAGCGAAATGAACTGATTAACGAACTGAATACAATAAACACAGAGATATGGAGAACAACACAGATATCTAGTGAACAAAATATTCTATTTAATAAATGAAATAGGCTGAAACTGTAAAACTGTAGAACTGAAACAACTTGATCGAATGGTGGTAATTATCTCTGAGAAGAGATGTGGTTTCTATGTGCATCCATCTGAGCAGAATGATTACAATAAGGCTCCAGGGGCCTTTTTAATATTACTCATGAATGCCAAAACCCTAGACATCCAACAACCTAACCCTAGGATGTGAAACACCAAAAGTCATGTGTCCCCTATGGGTAAGTTGCTACCTAATCTTCCTGGGGTTGTAACCTTTTCATACGACCTCCATTTTAGGTGTGTGATATCCCGTTGGAAATTTCTTTTCGATAAATACACATTATTCCATCAAACTCTGACTCCGTCTATTGTTTGACTGTGGCAAGCCAAAAAGATACCTTTTAGGGCACCAAAACAGCCCTAGAAGTACATAAATATGTGATGACATGAAAACATCCTAAATAAGCCAGTTGGATTAGGTGGGAGGCCACCAGTGTCCTCCTAGAAGATGTGAAGGGATTCAAACAACCCCAGAAGTGTAGAACCCACAATTACAAATAAGTACAAAATAACATGCTGAAATAAAAATTGTCAAGGGGAGCCAGTACGAATAGTTGGGTAGCCACCAATATCCACCTAGATCAGTTTTCTTGTTTCTTATTTCTTTCTAAAGTCTTTGAAAACTTGTTAATCACATAAAAAGAAAAAGATATATATTTGTTTTTTTGAAGTCAATTCTTGTTTATAAGGTTTTTGGATTGATTGAGAGGTCAGTCTTGTTTTCCTGGGTTGTGTCTTGTATTTCTGAGGTTTCATTTACTCTTGGTTGATTTCTTTCTTTCTCTATACCTTCTTATCCTTTTTTACAAAAGAAAAATAAAATTGCATTTGTTTTGCATTTTATTTATCATAGACAAAAATAAAAAAAAATATGCTTGTTTTCCAAGTTTCTTCTTTTCTTGAACCCTTTCCCTAGATTATTGAAAGAAAATATTTAGTTAACTATCATTCAAGTTGATGTGAATTATAGTTTTATTTTGTAGTGGTATCCTTTTTCAAAGAAAAGAACCTCTGTTTGCAAAGTTTTGCATTTGTTTTTTTCATTTTACCTTCAAGAACATATTCTAGATTGCATTACAAAGTGCTGTAAATCTTGCATCCAAAAACTATTTCATTTTCATCATTGAAAATAAAAATATTTTCACTTTAAGCATTGTTTCACATCTTTTTCATTTGAAGAAACCACATACTGCATTGTATTATTAAGTGCTTTACTTTTGGAGTCTTTCATAAAAAGCATTCAAGTTTCCTCCATTCCTTTTGTTGAGTAACAAAAAACCTTAAAATGAATGATTAACTAAAAATTTATTAGACATATTCACTTTTATAGGGTACATGAACAAGTTTAGTCTAGGGCCTTTGTTTAGGGTGGAGAGTAAATTTCTCCAAGGCCACAAGAGAAATGTGGGAGTCTTATCTAGGGAGAGTCTAAAATCCAACCTTCGTCTAAGTAAATTACATAGCCTCCTCTAACACAAGAGATAAACACAAGGTCAAGTGAAGGAGAGCCGAGGAGAGACCCCTCAGTAGATTAACTAAGCATAACAGAAAGATCATATACTAGGGGTTTCATGAGTACCCATATCTCCACGATTGGTGGTGATTTCGAGGATTCGATATTAGCTACCTTGCCCATATGTTTGATTTCGACTGTCAACTCTACCCCCCAGATGTTGACTGTGAGTTGGTAACCTTAGTGAATATTCCTAGGGATATTAGAAGGTGACTACGAGGGTTTTCTGTGGTACCTAGGGTGGATTTCACATCACACTTTTCAGTATTGTTGGAGGGTACCCCGTGAAGCATGGGTAATTACACTGGATAAGGCTGGTTAGTGGAGGTCGGGATAACCGTTTCTCATTCCTTCTTTATTTGGTCCACGTGACTTAATAAACTTGTGCCTCCGTTTGGAAGTCCCTTTACCCTGCCTTGTGACTATTGCAGTCACATGACCTAATTGACCCAATTCAGAGTATGAAAGAGGCATGTTTTTGCTTGTTGTTTCCATATAGGAATTTTCTAGTGGTGTGTTAAACAATCGTAGAATTTCTTAGGTTGGTGTGTATCATGGTCCCATGAAGAGTTGACACCTCAAAGTGGCTGTACAACTGCCCCATATATCGAGGAGAATTCAAGTCCTTCCTCTTGAAGAAGACATTGGAAGTAATTCTCCTCCGCCTCCTTTAAGGTGTCGACTTGATACATCTAACACTTTTGTGTTGACTCCTCAGGTCGAGATCATAGACTCAAAACCTCGATAAGTTTACACTTTGAAACCAAAGGAAGTAATCATTGAAGATCTTGGAGCCGAAGAATTCGTCGCATGTCTTAATCCTTCATTACCTGGGACTTATCTGTTCCCTATGGTACAAGTCCCGACTCCCAGATCAGATATTGCTGATAGTATCCATCTTCATCGGGATGCTATGGATGAAATTATGTTAGTGTCTACATTGGGAGTCCCTATAACTCCCACCATGATGATCATCATTGGAGGGATTTTCCTCCTGACGTGTCTACTCAAATGACTATTGTTAGTCATCCAAGTTTTGTTGTTCCTGTTAGCAATAAAAAATGCACTGGCATTTTTGAAAGAATGATGCCTAATATTAAATGGATCATTTGACTAGCTTCCCGAGCTCCAAATGCATATTTGAAAGCACCAGTGGAGAGATTAGGATTTGTATATGTCGATCGACTATTCAAGCATGTAAAACAGACTCTCCATGTCTGAGAAATTTGATTTTTAAAAAATCTGCGCTTTCACCAGCTAACTCGTCTTGAATTTTTCTAGTTAGTTGGTGAAAGCTCTGCTTTTCACCAGCTAAGGAGCGGATTTTTGGGTAAATTAGCTGGTGAAATCCTGCCACGGACAGAATAACCAAATTTTTGCCCAGATTGGGATTTTTTGAGTTTGAATGGTTTGAAACCACTTCAAATGGACAGTTGTTGAATTATCAAGTCTGATTCAAAGGCTAGTTTTGAGGGATAAGGTCAAAAGAGGTTTTTCAACTACATTTGACATCTTTTTCAAAGGCAAAATATCAGGGGTTTGAAGACACATCATCCAATTCAAATTTTATCTTTGGAGGACCAAATCAAATAGCCTTGGGAGGCTAAAACTGCACTTCATTAGAAATCTATTACTCTTAGAGATCATTAGATAGGACCTTTTCCTATTTTGTTTTGATTTTCCATTTTTAGTATTCTAGATCCATTTTTATAGGATCTCATCCTACACTTGTTGTATTTGTTTTGATTTGACTATTTTTAGTAAATCTGATCCATCTTTCAAGGATCTAGATTTAATCTTGTAAGGCTATAAAGCCAAAGAAATTTGGAGCACTATGGGTTCAATCCTGGATACACTTTGGCTATGTACTTTGACTCTGTTTTGTTATAAGAATCACAGTCTCCTTTGGTTACTACATATCAGTTTTTCTCACATATTTCACTACTCTGTATTTAATTCTATTCAGTTTAGTTATTCAGATATGTTATCTTCTGATATATCTCATGGATATGAATTAGATCTTTCTTTACCCTCTTGTATGACCCTGCAGCATTGTACTTGGTTATATTGAATGTTATTCTTCACATCTTGATTATCTACTGTAACTGATATCTAGTCTCTCAAAGCACTAGTTTATTTAGATGCATAATAAGTTGTCCTTTTCATATCCTTCTCAGTTATCCCATTGTTCCACACATACTTTGATTATTAAATTTCTTAAGTTACCAAGCATTCTTAGCCTACAACCCTAAGGAGTTTCTTGGAGTGATAACAGTTCCAACCAACAACATTCCTTCATTGGTCATTSGACCTACTCAAGCTATCATTGTAGCTACATCTCTACCATCATCAACAAATTATTTTTCATATGGTATGTCTATGATGGATGTTCTAAACACATTGGTTATTTATAAGTCAACATCCCATGCATCRAGTGTCTATTCAGGGAGCACTTCGGCTCCCTACCAAGCATTTCCTTGGGGATGAGGTCATATTCCTCMATTGTTCCCATTCATTGGGAGTGAGGATTTCTAGTCTTCCAKACCTAGCCCCTCCTAGGGCTAGAGTGATTCTATGAGTAGCAGATCTGATTTTGCTAATATGTAATCCACTTCGACCCCMTTCACAATGTATGGTGGGTTCATGAGTGACCCTTTCACCTAGTCTATATTTTTGGCAGGGGGAAACCCCTTCCAAGGTCAATTTGTTCCCATGTAATGAATTTTTACCTCACAAGGGATGACGTTGGAGGGTACCCCTCTYCAAGGCTAGTGGAATCCCACAAAAGGGATGTCACAAGGGGGAAACCCTTTTCTCATTCAGTTTAACCCCATGCCTCGATTCTTTCCTGCACAAAGGGGTAACCCTAGTTTTCCTTTTGGGAACCAAATGGGTGGAGGATTTCCTCCTTTCAATTAGGTTCAACAAGTTTTTATCCCAAGCCCTAGTCCTTCCAAAAAATATTTCTAGAAACCTAGTATGAGTTAAAATCTCGGGTCCTCTTTTTAGGCTGCTCATTAGTCGATCTCGCATCCTAGGCTACCATTTCTGGAAACGTTGCATTTGCTAGACCTATCCAAGTTGATAAAGGACCCTATTTTTCATCATCCCAGTTGGCCTGTGGTCCCAACAAATTTACCTTTAGACATACCCAAATTCGAAGGGAAACGTGGTGAATATCCATAGGACCATGTGATGAAATTATGTTTGGTGTTCATCTAATTTGTTGAATGACGACTCGATTCATTGGTGTATTTTCTAGAACACTCTTACTGGAGGCACTTCCAAGTGGTTCATAGAACTATAAAGGAAGAAATACATGATGTTTGGTGATTTATCCATGGTGTTCCTCAACCACTTCCAATTCCCCGTTCGGTATGATGCAAATACAAAACTGCTAGCCAAATTTGAACAGGACAAGGCTACACACATTTCCAATCACATTCAAGAATGGAGGATATGAAAGAGCTTGATAAAATCAATAGTTCCACCAAAGTTTCTCCTTCAGTGGTTATTGAAATCCTTACTCCCATACATTTCAAAGGACGTTGCGACGTTGGGAGTATTTTTGGAAGAGCAACCAATTTTTAGGGCGCAATAGTTAGAGCTTCTATAATCTCAATATGGATTTCTCTATGATATTTTTATAGATGCATTGAGGTATACTCTCGACTTGGCAAAGACAAAGTCATATTCACATGTTGATGGCATCGTGATTTCCACCCAAAGTAAAGCTACAGATCTGGTCACAAACCAGATGAAAAACTTGGTTATCCAACATCATGTGGCTTCTCTGAACCTTGGCTCGACCACCCTCTCCACCCAATATTTCGATGTACATATTGTGCTATTGAAGACTCAAAAGGGCCTTTAGAAACTTGAAGACAGGAAAACAAAGGGTAAGAAAGGTGGTGGGGGAAATAACCAAAAATATGATAAGAATGCTGAGAGGGAAAAAGATGAAAAAAGGAAGGTGAAGGTCCCTTGTAATATTTGCAAGGATGATCATATTAAACATAAATGATTGAAAATGGAAGTATCCTAGTGGCTTATGAAGTTGAAACAACAAAAAAAACATCTTGTTGTGTTGAAAAATCCTTTCCCACAAGGGAAGAACTTGCAAGGTGGTTCTTCCAACCAACAAGGGGGCACGTCAAATGCATCCCAGACAAACATATACGATGGATTTTTGATAATTATTAGTTATAATAAGTTATAGACCATTGACTTGAAAACTCAAAATAGTGATTATAGTAACCCGAAGTCGACAAACAAAGGAAAAAATGATTCAAAGGATCAAGTGCCTTTACACATAGAGAAACCTGAGATAGAGACAATGTCACACATACCTAAGGGTGTATACAAACATAAAATGCACAACCCTAATGCGAGAGCTTCGCTAAACTGTTCTATCGTTAAATACTTGGCTCAAACCCCATGTGTAATTTCTTCTTTGGAAGTACTCCAGAGTTTCCCCATGCAGCGCGCTGTGTCATTGTCTTCCATAGGAGCCGCTGACTCTGCTAGTCAACTCGTGATGAATTTCTATGCGACTGATGTCAACCCTCATCTTCCCTATCATGTGTTCTTCCAAATCAATTTCGTTTCTAATAATTATCTGATCCAAAGGATGGACACTGATGAAGGGACTTTGACATGTGCAATATCCTTCTCTTGTTGTAAAACTATTGGCTCTCCAGATCTTACCCCTTCCCTGACTCTCTTGATGGATTTAGATAGATTATCATTCTAACCCCATGATCTTATTTCTTCTTGTCTGATCATGTTAGGAGGAAAATTTGTCCATGTAGAGGTTGAAGTAGTCGATGCACCTCTCGACTATAACTTGTTACTTGGGCGGAGTTGGTATTACTCCATGATAGTTGTCATCTCATCGATGTTTCACATTATATGCTTTCCTCATGAGGGAATAATTGTAACCATCGAATAGGTGGCTTCCAACCTTTCTGAGGCCGCAACTAACCCAATATCCATAGTTCCATGGATCGAAAAATCTTAGTTGGAAAATGAGAGTATCGGCTGCGGGATGTATCCTTCTCTCATGGAATCTTTCTATTTTTCCACACTGATTTCGTATCTTAGGTAAGCACCGATCGGATATCAAAGGTTGATTCAACCTACTTTCACTTCTATATTCTCTTTGTTTAGAACATCATGTTTACATGACCCATGGAAGCTAACCTCACCGTGTGATGTGGTTCAACACTGCATTAACAATGGGATGGACGCACATTTTTTCCCCGCTGAGGTGACTTGCCAAGCCATTCAACATGCCACTGCTTCTCCCATTCAAACTCCTTCATTGATAGAGGAGGATGATATTTTTATGGAGCCTATTTGGGCTCAAAATTATTCAAATTCCCAAGACTACCTTGACACTGTCTTGTCCTCAAATGAAGCCATGACTAAGGAGATGACTGGAGCTGAAAGGCCCTAGGAAGATATGCATCACAGATCTTATTTCCTCCCTGATATCATTCGTATGAAAAGGTATAATTTAAGTTAGTTGAGAGTAGGAGTGTCAATCAGACAGTGAACACCTTGGATAGAAATGGTTTATATGCCGAAGGGAACATGGAAAATATATCGAAAACCATCTTGATTAACATTTCTAAGAACCCTGACACTATTGAAAATGTCTTCATTGGAGTGGAATGCTCTCAATATGAGATTTGTTAGTATACGATACTTTTTAAAGAGTTTCGAGATGTGTTTTCTTGGTCATATGAGGAGATGCATGGAATAGATCCTTGGATAGTTCAACAAGAGATTCAAACCTATGAGAATGTCAAACCAATTCGACAAAAGTTTGGAACAGTAAACCCTAGGAAGACAGTTGCGATCAATGTTTAGGTAGAGAATTTTCTCAAATCCGAATTCATGTATCCAGTCCCTTTTATCGAATGGTTTTCCATCCCAGTTCCTGTTGATAAGAAGCAAGGCACGATTCACGTATGTATGGATTTCCAGGACTTGAATAAAACTTGTCTGAAAGATAACTTCCCCACACCATTTATCAATCATATTTTAGACGAGTGTGTGGGAACTGAAATATTTTTATTTATGAATGGTTTTTTAGGGTATAACTAGATTGAGATCTGATTGGAAGACCAACACAAGACAAATTTCATCCATCCTCGGGGAACTTTCACTTATAAGAATATTCCTTTTGGACTTAAAAATGATGGCACTACGTTTCAGTGGGCCATGATGTTTGCCTTCTATGATCTGAAGCATATAGTGGAGGCCTATTTGGATGATGTTGCACCTCTTTCGCCACCTTAGTGAGAAAAATAGAGGTACTTGCAAGCTTAGTTGGGTTTTCTACGCAGGATAGCTGCAAGGAAAAGTGTTAGAGAAAGAAATATAAAAGAACAACTAAGAAATAAACTAAGAAATAAAACAACAACTAAATTAATGAGCATAGGGACATAAGGACAAAAGAAACAATTAGACCCATGTCACCAATGATAAGGTTGGTATTAGTGAAAGAAAACACCGAGAAGAAAGAGGACTATGAGTCCCTTCTTCCTCCAAGGGAGGGATCTTGGACCCCCACAAATAAGCTCTTCTTACAACTTTGAAAATGAAAATGAAAATGGTAAAAGAATTCTTTGCTAATCCACTCAAGGGGTGAGATGGATTGCCCAATGCAATGATGCAAGTATACTCTTGGTAAGGATAAAGGATTCCTCAAGAGAATAATGGAAGCATAACTTTGCTATGAATTCCTCGAAAAATGAAGTGTATCCATGGCCTTTTTATAGCATTCCTTTGAGGCATTGCCCAACTAGTTTGTAGTGTGTAAAGAGGCTAATTAGGGCATTTCTAGGTCTTTGAACAGCCACCCAGTCAAATCCAGTCCATATTTGAGTGTCAAATCAACTTGGAAGCTGAACCAGAAGTGGGTGGGAGGCCGACCACTCTCATAAATGCGTCGTTTCTCAGGTGCATGGATTTTTGCGACAACAATCGTGCATCGTGTGAGATTTTTG
>ML815731.1:84057-102361 GCA_009831015.1 Picea engelmannii
AGATCGACCATCTATTGTATTGATTCTGCATAATAAAAAGGTCAGATCTTGCTTGTGCTTCTATATCTTGATTGTATTATGATCTTCATGTGTTGGATGAATCTTGTATGCACTTAATAACCCAATAAACACCTGCACAACTATAAATAAGTAGTAGTTAGTGATACCAAGAGAAAAATTTGGCTTGGGATCATTACACCAAGTTCAGAGGTCTTCGGCGAATATAAGAAATAACTGCAATAGTCGCAAAGTAAGACCTACCGTAACATGAGAAAGTGTTGACATCGAATGTTATGGGAGTCAATGACAGTAGGGAGAAATTGTGGTTCTCCTTGTGTCATCCAAGAGCTCTCATTGGTAAGGTAATGAGAGTCAAGATACTGTCGCCCTTCTGGAAAACTATGCTGATGTCGACAGAAGGGGGACGCGACTCCCAGAGGCAAAGGGCTTCATGAAATCTACTAAGTGAGGTTAGGAATTTGGAAGAGGTACATGGACGAAGTCAAGATGTAGGAAGACTCAAGACTGCTCGTGGTTGGGGGTATATGTGAGGTAAAAAGTGGCTACAACCGTTCAATGAGGTTGAGTGTCAGGGGGACAACAAGACAGGGAATAAGTTGTGCCAGAGGCAGGACAAAGTGAACAAACTCAGAGGGCATAGGTAAGTGGCCTGTGGGATACTCAAAGTATATTGATGATGTTGTCAAGGGTAGATGATAAGGAGTGCCCCAACCAAGGGCGACATGGGTTGTGTTTGCCAAAAAAGGGAAGAAGGTCGCCAAAGGTGGCGACAAAAAGGTATGGAAATGTGGGAAATAAAGGTGTTTGTACAATAAATAAAGAATAATGTGGGATGAGTGTACAAATACATAAACGGGTGCCCCAATGTAAGATGGTTGGCCTGGGAAGGTGCAATTTTCTTGGAGAACTAGTGGAGGGTGGGGGCCCCATGGGTGGGTTTCTATATGAGGTAGGTGAAATGAAGGGAAATTTGCAGAGTGGCAAACTGATTGTGGATGAAATGGAGGGTTCATGATACTGCGGAGGTGCAGTAAAAAAAATAACTGTGAAGAGATAATCTGGGAGTCTGGTGGGAAAGCTAGCAAAATGAGGAGAAGAAGTATGTGGCTGATTCGCCACATGATGGAAGACTATCGAGATTCCCATCCCTAAATGGTTTTGAAAAACAACAAGAGTGTCAAAGGTGCAAAAGGGTGCTATGAATAGGACAACTCATGTGGGTAAGAGTGCTATCAGGTGACAGTACCAATGATGCAAATGGATGTGTTGGTACTGCAGAGCTGGAGATGGGGATCCTAGAGGAAAATGTCAGAGGGTGTGACTAGAGATGCAAGTGAGATTCAGAGGGAATAACTACATGCTAGTGTTGAGTATATACCTGAAGGGGTTGCGTTGATGTATGATGACCAAGTACCTGCACACATGAAAACCAAATACCCGACGTGAACCATATCTGAAGAGAATCAAACATACGAGCATTTATTTGATAATTTTGAATATGAGCATGCATACCTGGTCGAGGTATGAAAAAAATGGCGTCCCAGGGGCTGAGGATGAAAAGTTGCCCGGGGACTGTCGTGATGTAGATGTCAGGATGTTGATCTTGTGGCTGAAGACGGATTGAGGAATTGACACCCAGAGCTCTCGGAATGGTGAGTGGAAGTTTGGCGAAAAGGCCTATATATAGTTGTAGGGCCCACATTACCACCTCATTTGTACTTGCTGCTATAGTGATTGAACGAGAAGTATTCGAAGGAGATTTGGATATTTTGGGAGGACGAGGCATCCGATCAAGGACCAGTGAGCTTCAGGTTAGTAGTTTGATCATCCTGCATAGAAGTAGGGTTTCCATTTTTGGGCAGGGCCTATATGGAGGGTCGTACAGGGGATTTTATGGGTGTGGGCCCCCACATGCGTGGGCGATATAGAAGTATGCGCGCACAAGTGCATGCCTACCCATCGGATAGGCGTGCATGGGGGAACCTGTAAGGGGGGAAAAGGCATGCATTATGTGCATGCATGTTGGCTACATAGCCGCGCATGTGTGCATAGCTATGTATTGGACAGGCGTGGTTTGATGCATGCCTGTGTTCATGATAGGGGCGCATGAAGGCACCCCTGTAGGCTGAGCAGGCGCATATGTGTGCGTGCCTGAGTGCATGCATGTGGAGTGGATAGGCACACATACGTGCATGCCTGTGGAGTGAACAGGCG
Organism: Picea engelmannii; assembly: GCA_009831015.1. Lineage (NCBI taxonomy): Eukaryota > Viridiplantae > Streptophyta > Pinopsida > Pinales > Pinaceae > Picea > Picea engelmannii. The sequence continues at coordinate 86,293 of ML815731.1, forward strand.
CGCATGTGTGCGCACCTGTGGGTTAAACAACCGTGCCTTGGAGGCAAGGTTGATGAGTGTAAAACTTATCTTTTTAATGTTGTTTATGGTCCATGTGGATGACCTAGGACTGTTTTATGTGGTTGCAGGTGATATTTTTGCACAATGTCAGTTGGGTGGCAAGAGCGGGATTGGTCCCAACTGAGAGATGCCGTGGCGATTGAGGATCCCGGGATAGTGAGACTTTGGCAACCTGTGGGCTGCTGAAGTTCTTTGAGTGCTCGTTGATACGGGTGCAGGAGTATCTCCTGCAATTCCTTATCTAGATGTGGATTCTGGACCTGCATTGTTTTATGGTGTGGGGAGAGAAGATTGCCTTCACTGCAGTGGAGGACATATATTTTTTGACTGGGCTCCCGTTTCAGGGAATGCCCCTACCGATGCAGTCGGTGTTACCTAGGGATGTGGCACTAGTGACAGTAGGTTGAAGGTTCTATTCGAGGGTGAACTTTATGTCAGGCCCCATTGTGAGCATTGGGGCGATGGATGCTCTAGCGCAATGTTGTATAGCAGCGATGATTGTGAGAGTGTATGGGTCCCTTGCGACTCAGCAGATCAGTGGTGGTCAGATGAGTGTGATGGAGAGGGTATTGGTCGTTGAACACTTCGCCTGGGGGCTTATGCTGCATGCCAGGATGGTAGGGTAGTTGGACCATTATTGGTCCACTGATACAGGAGAGTTTTCCTTTGGGTCTATCCTAGTGGCCTAGTTTTTGGAGAGGGTGCCTATGTTGCACCCTAGGATTTTATTGGGTGCACCTAGGGCACGAGAGCCGTGACTGAGGTAGTGGTCGACTATTTTGCTTCGCCACGGTGGTGGTGAGGGTGGCCACTTCTTCACAGCTGAGGCAACGCAGGTGTGGCGGAAGATGCCGCAGGTGATATTGCAGTTCCCATATGCTGGTGTTGACTTCTGGGAGGATCCGGACATGGTGTTACCTCCAAGGGAATTTTTTGGCCATCGAGGTATGTTGATGAGTTTTATATATATGTTTTTTGAGATAGCATGACATATGTATATGATATAAATGTTGATACTATCATTTGGTTGTTTGTATGTGAAAATGTGGCACCTCGCGGGCGTGAGGTTGAGTTACTGAGAGCGTCGAATCACCAGGAGCTGGAGAGACTGTCACGGGGAGGGTCGTGGGTAGGAGAGAGACGTCGGCGTGAGGATGTTGGGGTTAGACCAGCTGAGGGGGAGAGAGCAGCGAGGAGACATTGGTTTGATGACCCAGGTGTCGGGCCAATACATGCTCCTCTAGTGGATGTCGGAGTAGATTTTGAAGATATTTTCCGCCACCTGGAGGCGATGCTACAGGGCATGCCTGAGGGCATGTGGTCGTGTATCCAAGATGAAGGCATCCTGGAGTAGTGTGTGGGGGTTCCACCGTTGTGGCAGGTCATGGTACGATGAGCAACAGTTGTAGGTGCTGTTATGACCGGACGGTTACCTCCCGTTCCGGAGGGACCAGTAGTGGGTGGGGGACCACCGCCTGAGGGAGGGGTAGGAGGTGGTGCTGTAGAGGCACCTTGAGTGGTTCTCTATGTATTTTTTTATTTTTGTATATAGGCTGGTGAGCACATTTTGTACCAAGGTGCTTCACTGGCTTGTGGATACTTGTATTTTTGTATGTAAACATTTGGATGGTACTGTGGACCGACTTATATATACATGAGTATACATTTTGAGATCTATGTGATGTTTACATGTGTTTTGTTAATGGGTTGATGATGTCTAATCTATATATGTTGTGACAGGTTGTTGATATGTTTATGTATGTGTAGAGGTATCTTGATGTGATATATGCCAGTCTAACACAATATTAGCTAAGTGATTTGTAATTTGATTACATTGTCTTGGAATATGTGTAAATGTAATGGAATCAAAATGTCGAGATAAAAGTCTAACCTGTAGGTATTTGCGAAAGAGGCAAGGATCGTATACGTGGTACACATTATTGATATGGAGGATGACTAATTGAGAGTCAAGCAAGACGCTAAGGTGACGAATACGATGATGTTGGGCATCGGCGAGGAGGCCAATGACGACAATGTATTCAGCTTGATTGTTGGTGTCTGAACCTAAACATATGCCACTCGAATGGAGCATTTCATGTGAGGGGGTATAGAGGGCCCAAGCTGCTAAAGTGAGATTTTGTGTCCAATGGCTGGCACTGTCAGTGTAGACGATGTGGTAGGCCGGTGGAGGAAGCATCTATCAATAGCACAAATGATAGTTTAGATGTGAGGAATGGAAAAAAAAAATATATTAAAAACATTATAAAAGAAATAACCTAAAGTAGAACTACTACGTTTAGGCATAAAATTTCTTTAAGTATAACCCGTTGATGGGTTCTTTGAGAGAGAGGCCTTCGGTAGAGGCTAGGATGTATGCGCCTTTGGTGAGACAATGTTGGATAATGTATGGGCCATGCCATAGTGACTCGAATTTTCCATGACCAAAGGTATCGTGAGCGATATCATAAGCAAGGATGAGGTCACCTTCATGAAATGAGTGAAGGTTGACATGTCGGTCAAAGGTGGCCTTTGATCGTTTTTTAGCTACCTCAATGTTCTGTATTGAAGATCAACGATCTTCATCCAAGGACTCTAAGTTCAGCAAGCGCTACTCCATTGGAGCAATGTCGGGTAATAGCTCAATTGCAGTGCATAAGATGGGAATTTCGCACTCGATGGGCAGAGTGGCCTCAACCCCATGGACTAGATGAAATGGTGTGAAATCAATGGCTATTTTCACAGCTATACGGTAAGCCCATAGCATGGAAAATGACATATGATGCCAATTGGTCTTATGTTTATTAACCGTGCACTGTAACATGGTCTTGAGGACCTTGTTAACTGCTTCAACCTGTCCATTAGACTGAGGGTAATATGGTGAGGAAAACTCATGGGAGAATCCTAACCGAGATGAGATTTCGACGAAAATCTCATTCTCGAAGTGTTTCCCATGATCGGAAACTATTTGGAGTGGTACTCTAAAGAGATATATGATGTGGTTAAAGAAAAAACATGTTGCAGTGTCAGTAGTATTGTTGAAGGTGGGAATAGATTCCGCCCATTTTTTGAAGTAATCGACTGGGACAACAATGTATTTGTGGCCATTGCTGGAGGGGGGATTACAAGTCATGAAGTTGATGCCCCATTTACAAAAAGGGTCAGCAGTGATGACTGGATGAAGAAGAGAAGGTGGTTCTCAGGCTTTGTTGGCATAAAGCTGACACTTCATGCACCGTTTCACGGCATGAATGCAATCGTGAAACAAGGTAAGCCAAAAGTAACCTGCTCAGATGATCTTCTGAGCAGTGGATATTCCCAAAATATGGCCCCCACATGCGCCGCTATGGCAGTCTTTCAAGCCTCTTTCGGCCTCATCAATGGTTAGGCATCGATGAGGAATGGTGTCAACCCCTTGCCGGTATAAGATGTCTCCGATGAGGAGGTAGCAGGGGGGATGGTGGTAAATATGATGACGATCATCTCGGGAAATGTGGTTACCGAAATTTTGAGTTCAGAGGTAGACAAGGAGGTCGTCGTACCAAGGATCATCTGAAGTGATGTAAAAGAGGTGTTCGTCGGGAAAGTTTGTATTAACGGGGGCACTGGTTGTGTCAGAGGGGAAGGCTGCGAAAAGTTTGAAAAGGATGAGGGATTTCTTGCTCTTGGGTGTTGAGAATTCAAGATCGTACTCCTAAAGGATAACTGCGCAGTTGTCGATAATTTGATCAATGACTATTTTCGTGTGGTTGCCCCCTGGTGATGAAGAAGCAGGGGGAACAATGCAATGGAATTGTGATGGTTCACTCGACATAAACCAAATATCAAAATACTGAGGAGTACTCATGGTAGTTGGATGTAAAATTTCTGTAAGGAAATGAGCGGGAGAATTGGGGGGATTTGGGGGTGAATCCTCGGATAAGTGATCCAAGAACCACAGAGGTGTTGGGAGGGCCTCGGGTTTGGGATAAATGATATGAAGAATATCTAGTGACGAGGTAAGGTCAACCATCGATTCTATGGGTCATTGAAGTAGGGTCAATTGGCGTTGCCTGTATTCAATGATCATAGGACACTGGTATGTAAAATGATCTAAGAATTCACATAGAGAGCAAGGGCATCTCATACGTTCATTGACTGAAGTTGTGACATAATGGATGTCAGTGATTTTTGGTAGGGATGACGAAGCTGGACTAGGTTCGCTTTGGAAGCTTTGGCGTATTGCGGCTAATGTCTGCTGAAAGTGTGGCAGTGCTGGGCAATGGTGTGTATAATGGCCATATTCTGAACATATAGCGCAAGAGAATTTGGTTCACAGCCCTTTACTACTTGAGTGAGGAGCGGTAATGGTAGTACTTGCTACGGTGGTGAGTGTTGATGGAGTTTGATTGAGTGGAATCAAGTTCCGTAACTCCAATAGAGATGGGAAGTTGTTGGTTTGGTGTCCATATTTCTCACATAGCACGCAAGGGGGTTGGACACATAGGGGAAGCGGAGCTGTGGGCTTCTTCTTCTTTCTTCTGCCCCCAACTGTGGTAGGGAGAGTAGTGAGTGGGGGTGGAGAGGGTATGGTGGGAGTGAGTATGGGAATCGTCATTGGGATTCCTTCCATTTGGGGGGGAAGAGATGGTCAAGGGACCATCTCTGGTGGATGTAAATACCAAACTGGAATTGTTAACACCATATTAGGGAGGGTAAGTGTTGCGGCTACTTGGAAAGCTTTGACGCTAGGTGGAGGTTAAAAGAAGGGGATTTGAGTAATGGCTTGGGGAACTATCTCCCAAACTGGGATATGTCCTTGGGGAGAGGTAAAATCATGGACTAGTGGGGTCGACGAGTTTGCAGGAGGCTCATGAGGGGGGAGCTCTGTGACTAGTGGGACGTCAGATATGATAGAAGCCTCCCTAGGAGAAAGGGTATCCTCTATGTCAGTTCCGTTAGATGATACGGCGCATACTTGATTGGAAGGATGAAGGAGCGGTGGTGCTCCATGGTAAGTTCCTAACAAAGATGGATCTTTGAAAATCTTGGGACCCATTTCAATGAGTGGGTATGGGTCATGAATCGTGTGGATGAGAGGGAGAATGTTATCGATGTTGGCCGATGGGTTAGGCTCGTAATGTGAGACTTGGTCAATGGTAACGATCTTCCCGTTGTGGGGGAACATCATTGTTCGAAAGACGGAAGAGGCAACTGCCTTCACAGCATACATGTAACTACGATCGAACAGGATATTATAATCGAGTGGGGCGTCGATAACTTCAATGTCTATGAGAATAGTCTTTCCCCCGAGTTCTACGGGGACATTTTGGAAGATCCCTTCAGAAGATGATGGTCGTCCATCATAAGCTCGTAAGGTAATGGCAGAGGGTATGAGTTCAGGGGAACCAAGTTTCTGCCATACAGATTTGGACATAATGCATGTAGATGCACCTTCATAGATGATACACCGATGAACTGTAATGTTTCGTATTTTCACTGGGATTTGAAAAGCGATCAAAGCGGGAAGGCAAGGTTCTCCACTGTTGAGATCAAATTTAATGAGTTGAGTATCTGTGGGGTTGAATGCCCCCAAGGTGGAAAGTAATGATTTCCGCTGAGTGGGACAAGTTTGAAGGACTTCTAAGACTGACATGGCAGCTGGGGATTGTGCTAAGTCATCAACCAAAATGTAATTATGAGCTGCCCTAGCCTGTGGGTTGTGGACATTCCTACACAATGGGATGCGAGGGATGTGAAGATGTGGTTCTGTGTTAGGGTGAGGGATCACCAACGGGGGTCCTGTTGGTGTGGGAATTGTTTCTAGAGGAATGGGAGGAGACTCAACGGGTGCATGATACTGATGATTATGTGTTTGCAACAGGATTTCTTCCTCACTGGTGAGGAGGATCGTGCGATCTGCTAGATTTTTTGGATTGAGGTACTATCCCACCTGAGGTGGGGTAGGTTGCATGTCCTGTTGGGTGTTTATCACCCCTGAGTGTGGAATAGGATTCTGCAACACGACTGGGGGGTGTTATTGCATGTATTGTTGTGGGGCCTGCTGAGGGGCAGGCGATGTTGGAGGATGTGGTAGACTGCCTGAGTCTTTCAACCATTTAAAATTAGTGATTTAGGGGCAGTGATGAGTATAATGACCGAACTCACCACAAAGGGCACAAGGGAAATTGGTCTTGATAGTATTGTTATTTCTCCCTTGATGCCTATTGTTATTTCCCCCCTGGGGGTTTTGATTCCCCTTGTTCTGGTTGCCTCCATCCGGTTGGTTTTGTTGGGGTTGATTCCCGCCTTGTCCTAGGTTGTTATTGTTTCTGTTTCTTCCTTTCTTTTTGGCATTATTCGATGAATGGGTCAGATTTTCCGTATTCCGTTGTTTGAAATTTTGATATTGCTGAATGGGAGAGGGTTGAACAAAATTCACCCCAGCATGAGGATGTGGGGGAACCATGGGTTGTGGGGGAATAGGAAATGGAAAGTACAGATTCTGTGGGGGTAACGATCCGTAAGGTACAGAGGAATGCGTGGCACTTTCGCTAGTACTATAAAATAAGGTAGAGGGGGTACCAGAACTTGTTTGAATAGGTGGGTGTATGGTGGGTGCCGGAGGTGGCCCACTGATGGGTGGAGGCATAGCAACAGGGCATGGTTGTTGAAAAGGGGGTGGGGGGTAATAAGAGGTGCCCCCATATGCTGATTGATATTGAGGTGTGCCGTACATTGGTGGTGGTTGGGGTTGAGGAGTGTGGTGTGTGGTATTACCAATCAATCTGTCTGTTGAGTGAGACATCCCGAGTTTGTCTTGACCGAATGGCACAGGTTTGGGGAGGTCATGAAGTACCGTGTATAAGTACCCTGACTGTGAATAGATGAGGTTGTATTGTTGAGCCTTACTGATGGCTTCCTCTTCGGATTGAGGGAATTTTGAAGCTACATCCATACCGAGGAGAGAGACAAGTGATCTAAGAAACCAATCAAGGCAGTGTTGTTTGGTGGTTTCATCTTTGCATAAATTACATCGTCTACGCCACTCGTGAATGTGATTAGCGATATGTGTGGCTGAGGTTTGTTTGAAATTAGAGAGTAGTTCAAGATCATTGTCATGGCGGATTGGTAATTGAAAGAAGGTCAAAAATGCTTTGTCCAAGGACTCGAAAGTCACATGGGACCCTGATTTTTAATATACATACCATTTGGTTGATGGGCCAGTGAGTGTGCGTTGAAATAATCATAGTCTGATGGAATCATCCATAATTTTGTTGGAAGAGCACCATAGGTGGAAAGTCATGACATGGGGCGGGGTCATCTCCTACCTTTCCTTCAAACTTGGGGATGTCTGAAGGTAGTTTGGTGATCATGGCAGGCCATGTGGGGTCATGCAATATAGGATCATTGGTGAGTTTGCTTAGATCTGGTATGTTAAGAGAGGCCAAATATGGCATATGCAATGGGGGGGGGATTATTAGCTCCAGCCATGGTGTAAGTGTGTTGTGAACCTGACCCTTGAGGGGGGCTAGTTGGGTTGGTACTTCCCCCTTGAGAGGAAGTTGGTCCTCTACTGCCGTGTAAAGGAGAGCGAGTGGACGGAGGGACTTGGGAAGTGGACCCAAGTAATGTGGAACCAAGCAAAGCTGATCCTAAGACAGTAGCACTCATAGGAGTGCGTGAAGGTGGTGCCGATGAGGTGGCAAGACTAGGAACTCCCCCTAAAATAGGAGGGAGATTTAGTAAGTGTCTAGACTGACGGGGGTTCTGTGGGTCCCCTATGATGTCCGACTAGCTGAGTGGATATGTGAGAAATGTGATGAGAGAAAGTAAACAAGAACCTTTGTTGCAAATTTTGAACTTAAAACAATATATATATCCAAATCAAAATGTAATCAGAAGTGCATCATACATAAAGTGGTTTGAAAAAGAAGCATATATGTGGATAAGTGGGTTTTGTTCGTGTGGGGAATCAAAGAAAACAAATGCTCATGTCCTAAAAGACGTAATGTCCTTCCTCTCAAATAGCATTGGACCTTCCAATAGTACTCAACAGTGGGGTCTGAAGTCACTGGAAGAGAAACTAGTGAAGGATGAAATAATCAATTATAATGAGGGGTAAAGGGGGCATGTCCCAAAAAAGATGGCGATATTTCCTAATATCCACACAAAATCTGATCAAGGTGAAATTGCAGCCCACAATTTCCACCTAGGTAGATGTCCTAAAATTTGGTCACTAGGTACCTCGGTCAAAGTGCAACATTTAGATTTTTGGCCTAAGAAATGGGTCATGGGCTGGATCTCGTCCAAGAGGTGAGTGCCTCAAGGGGGGACTCACATAACAACCAGACCTCGGCCTTCAACCCTTCATAGGTATCTCCCTGCCTTATGGTGTTAGGAACACTTGACTTGGAGGATTTTCATTTCCCTATTTGACAACTTCTATGGTTTTGACAATGTGAGAACCAGATAACGGGGAGTTATTTGGATGCCTATCCCTGAAATCCTACCAGACTAAAAAAATTCTTTTGGCACCTCCTGTGGAGGAAAACTTAGTGAGTTTTTAGAAAAAAAATTAGATGTAGTTGTTTGAGAGATTGGGGGTGTGAACCAACCTCATTGAGATTAAATGGGAGTGGATAGTTTCGTCAAGAAAAGGGTGGGGTGTTGCGGAATCCCTTTGGAGGAAACATACTTTGATCTCCACGTTTCAAGAAGAAACTATGTGAATGATAAGTGACTTTTGTGTGTGAATGAGTGAAAGTGTGCCAATGTTTTAATGAATTAGGTGTCACCTTGCTGCATGTGGACTTCACTTGGTCCTTACAAGTGTTGATTACCTAATTAACTAAGTGCCTTTGGTACAACCTTGCGTAATTCAAAAGTCCCTGGGAAGCTAGCATGTGGACATGTGGGTCCGTTACTATTCCTTTAACTCCCTATTCTGATTTAATCTAAGAAAAGCTTTGAAACTATCCTAGATTGTGATCATGTGGGCATGTATGGGCCCATTACAAAACCTTTAAACTTCCCTAGTGATTTGATCTAAGAAAGTAAATTTTAACACTATCCTATCTTTGTAGTATGTGGGCATGTATGGGCCCGTTACAATTTTAAGATGTGTTTGAAAAAATAAACTAAGAGGAGTCCCAAGAAGGGTTGATGTCCTCTCCTAGAGGTTTTAATCTTCTTAAGGGAGATGAAATTATTCCACAATCTTTTTCTGATTCTCAAGGTCGCTTGGAGGCGTGAGATAAGAGCATACTAAGCGATTGTTTATCCAACTTCTAGTCCCGATGCAAGTTAAATGTGATTACAAATGATTTCCAACTTATATTTTTAATCAAAACAAACCATCCATGTGGTGAAAATGAAAGCAAAAGAGGCAATAATGATTTTAATCCCCTAAGTGCCTATGTGTTTTGACTAATCCCTTTATATGAAGAGGGGACTAAGTGTGGTGCAGCTTAAAACATGCTTGAAATCACTTTTAAGAAGGCTAAAGGCCTTCCCCAAATCTCAAAAAACCTTACAATGTGAATTTTTTGCATAGGTGCGTGGGTCTTAGTGGAGACAGAGGCGCACAGAGCGCATGTGCGCAGACTGAAAAAATTTAATGAGCGCAGGTGCGCAGAATAGAACTGTGACTTAAGCACATGTGTGCACGATGCGTGTCTGTGGGCTGAAAAACCTGCGCACAGGTGACACACGGCCGTGAATTAAAATTCCAGATGGAATTCCCCCAATTCAACTTGGAATTAGATGATTAGCAGGTCAACATAGACCGGTTAATGCACCTGCAAGTTAAATAAACCAAAAGAAGAGCTAGAAAAACCCAAATGGGGTAGGAAATTGATACCTTTCCCCAGTGGAGTCGCCAATCTGTTGTGCCTCTTTTTCCACCTTAGTGAGAAAAATAGAGGTGCTTGCAAGCTTAGTTGGGTTTGCTAAGCAGTACAACTGCAAGGAAAAGGGTTAGAGAAAGAAATATAAAAGAACAACTAATAATTAAACTAAGAAATAAAACAACAAATAAATTAATGAGCATAGGGACATAAGGACAAAAGAAACAATTAGACCCATTTCACCAATGATAAGGCTGATATTAGTGAAAGAAAACACTGAGAAGAAAGAGGACTATGAGTCCCTTCTTCCTCAAAGGGAGGGCTCTTGGACCCCCACAAATAAGCTCTTCTTACAACTTTGAAAATGAAAATGAAAATGGTGAAAGAATTCTTCGCTAATCCACTCAAGGGGTGAGATGGATTGCCTAATGCAATGATGCAAGTATACTCTTGGTAAGGATAGGGGATTCCTCAAGAGAATAATGGCAACATAACTTTGCTATGAATTCCTTGAAAAATGAAGTGTATCCATGGCCTTTTTATATCATTCCTTTGAGGTATTGTCCAACTAGTTTGTAGTGTGTAAAGAGGCTAATTAGGGTATTTCTAGGTCTTTGACCAGCCAGCTAGTTGAATCCAGTCCAGATTTGAGTTTCAAATCAACTTGGAAGTTGAACCAGAAGTGGGTGGGAGGCTGACCACTCTCATAAATGCGTCGTTTCTCAGGTGCAGGGCTTTTTGCGACAAAGTCGCGCATCGTGCGCATGTGCACAATTTCTGCATTTCTGTTTTGCGCATGTGCGCATGCGCCCTGTGTCTTAATAGCGCCCTTTAATTTTTTCACTAGTTGTATAGTTTTTGACCCTTTGGAAATGATTTTGTGTTAATCCTAGTCCATGGGTGACCTCATAACTGTTTGACGATGCTAAATTCTTGTAACCATTTGCAGACGAAATTTCAGTGATAACAGATGATCTTACAACTCATTCTGGAAAAGAGATGAACATATGTTACACCTTCGCCTTATTTTCGAAAGGTGTCATTACTACCAAATCCGATTGAATCTGCATATGTGCATTTTTTGTGTGACTTCTGGACGTCTCTTGGGATTCATCGGTTTGACGAAAGGGTTCATGGTTGACCCCTTAAAGGTTGAGGAAATCATTTAGTTTCCTCCCCCTCGTACAATATGACAACATAAAAAACTACAAGGAAAGGTAAATTTGATTCGACGGTTTGTGCCTAATGATGTCAATATCATAAAATGCTTCATGGACATTTTGAATAAGGAGGTCCCATTCTATTGGGTTGAAGTGAAACAACATTATTTCGATGCATTAAAGAAAGATTTAGTTTCAACTCCTTTGCTGATTCACCCAATTATAATCGAGACCTTTTGTTATATTTTGTGGCAGCCAAATCCTCGATTGGCATGGTTCTAGTGCAAGAAGATGATGAGCTCCAAGATCAAGTCATCTACTACTTGAGTCTCACTTTTTTATGTCACGAGATTAAGTACTCTCATGTGGAGAAACTGGCCTTGAAAACATTTCATGTTGTCCAACATCTTCGTCATTATATTATGTTGTGCAAGACAACTGTCGTCACCGCTGTGTATTCATTTCAATATGTTTTTACTCAGGGAATTTTCGATGAGAAGTACAAAAAATGGATTATGTTGCTTCAAGAATTCTATTTGGATTATGCCTCATTGAAATCTAAGAAGTATTTTGTATTCACCAAATTAATGTTGAAGTTTCTATTTGAGAATGAGGAGGGAAAGGTCATTGAATCCTTCCCTGATGAGTACATATTACTCATCTCTTTGTCTGACCCTTGGAATGAGGATATCCTTATATATATCCACACTTTGAATTTTCCCCCACACTATTGATGAGATGATCAATGATGGATTCGTCATATGGCTAAAATTTATCTCATTATCGCTGACACATTGTATTGAAGAGGGGTAGAATCAATCCTCCATCATTGCCTCACTCATGAAGAGGCATAAGTAGTATTAAATGACTGTCATGGTGGATCATGTGGTAGTCATCTATCAGGGTTGACAACAACCCAAAAGAAATTTTTTGTCAGTTATTTCTAGCCCACAATCTTTAAGGATTGTATTGAAGTGGTCAAGAGATGCCATCCTTGTCAAGTTTTTACAAAGAATATGCGTGCACACCTTGATCCCATGTTTCTTGTCATTACTATCAGCCCCTTCACCAAGTGGGGGGTATATTTTATGACATTCCACCCAACTTCATCTAGGAGGCATCGTTACATCATAATGGTCATGGACTACTTTTCTACGTGGGCCGAAGTCATGCCGACATTTGAGAATGATGGTTAAACCACAATGATTTTCATTTTTAATTAGGTTATCTCTAGGTTCAAGGTTCCGAGGGAGATTATTACTGACGATGGCAGTAACTTTCAGAACCACATGATGTCGGAGTTAGAATAAAAAAAGGGTTTTAGTGTTGTGAGTGGGAAATCCCTCTACGGACTAGCACTTAGGGTTAAATTATGCATGCAAAAAAGACCTAAAGATTTCTACTTTCTACCATCGTCCCAGACCTAACCCCCATTATTCTTAAGCAAACACATGTTTAATAAGATCAAGTGAGCATACCTTATTACGGGCGTTTGATGTAGATCCTTCCTCACGCTTGATCGCTTTTTTATTATAGCTCTCCTCCCAAGGCTAACCTGCATTCATAAAAAACAAACAACAAACTCCACATGCATTTGATATATAGATTAATGGGTTAGAGATTCAATAAACAAGTATACAATAAACCATGAAAACCGCATATGGTGGGACGGGAAAAGTATTTCTTTATTATTAACTTCAACAAATCAACTTACAATGATGAAGTCGGCCGCTGCTCCACGAACCTGGTCCTGGGCTCCTCTTTAAATGTCCTCCAACTTCTTTTCTCTATCTTTCTCTTTGCACAAGGATGGCTAAAGGGTTGGGACAAAGGGAATGTGCAATTGGGTATAGTTTCTTTACTATGATTCTCCTCTCCCAAATGGGACCCCTAACCCTTCTTTTATAGGCTAGAAGAAGCTAGGTATTTGGACGAAACCTTGGCCATGCATGGCTAGAAGGTTCAGTTAACTTACCCAAAGCTGTGTGTTTCGTCAACAACTTTCATTTTTTCATGCTTTTGTAGGTACATGTGGGTTGTGTTGGGTCAGCGAGCGTGTACACGCGTGCAGTAATAGAGCAGGGTGCGTGGGCCTTTATAAAAAGTGTTTCTAAGAAGAGTTGTTCAACAGTGCTTTGGCAAAGAAGGAATCTGAGATGGCCTGATGTCAGGTAAGCATGTCTGGTGCAAATTAGGGTTATAACAGATGCCCCCTAATGTGTGAGGTCAGAAGAGAATCTGATGGCCGAAATACATTACCAATCTTTATTGATGTGCCGAACAAGTGAGCCTAGGGACCAGAAATCAGGAGGTGCCATCTACAAAAATAACAATTGTCTCACCAAGGCAGTCATACCCATGCTCGGGATAAAATAAACTCATGGCTACCAATCAAATACACTGTAGATCCATGTCATATAACTATATAAAGTGTAGCCACGAACAATACACCTTGGAGCTACATCTCGAAATCAAAAAGATATACATGTAGAGTATCCATCTTCTTTTGATGGATGGATATGAGGTCTTCAGAGCTCGAGAAACAACTTCAAAATATTCAAAACTCGGGTAGGAGTGTAATGTGAGTGTATGACTTCACCACCCAGAGGTCTTCGACAACTCATTGGTCATGGACTAGAGAATCTTGATGATCAAATTGAAGGCTTCATTGATTTCGAACAAAGACATGATTGGACGTTTAGGATGGACAGGTATGAGGGAAAGAGACAAACTGCAGAGGGGCCGACTCAGGCTTGGTAAAAACTTCCCTTGGACAACAACATGACAAATGATGAGACTCAGGCAGCATGGAATTAATAATAAGTTTACGAGGCAGGAGGCAACACAAACTCTCCATATGATGGGAAGAATAACCAAATGGAGGAGGACATAGCTCTATGTAGCGAGAACAACTTCTTAAAGTCATAGTAAATCCCAGAGTTTGATGAACAAACAGAAAGATGTTCCTTATCCAAGGGCGACTTATTGTGCTGCCAATAAAGAAAATACTTTTTCCTTCCTCTTTTTGGGGTATATTTGATTTTTTTTTTGTCTTTTTCAATAATTTTGGAAAAAAGAATAAAAGAATGTTACGTTACAATGGAGGAATGAGTTTTACAAACATACAATCTCAAGGAACAAGGACAAGACTGATGTTAAGAGAAATGACACTCGAGAAAAATCCTCTGAGGGCCAAAGGTGTTAAGACGCAGAGGCAAAGTGCTACAAGGCTTGCGTATAAGGTATGCTTCAGATGATTCAGTTGGGAGCAACATGGAGCCGGCATTTAGACCAAAGACGTAGGTATGCAAACACGGTTAACAAAACACACAATGGTAATGTCCTTCGATGTAAGTTTAACGAGCCTAGAGAAGGTAAGATTGGTGGTTTTTCATATTTAGAGAGTCTGAAAAAACATAAAAGGAGACTCCATTGGGGTGCCTTTTTTGAAGGTAGTCTAGTCGGTTCAAAAAAGGGGTAAACTAGCACCGACAATACGTCTATTCAAAACCATTTTAACAAGTGTGATAAAGACAAGATCACTTGGCCATTTTTTCATTTTTAAGGAGTCTGAAAAAAGCTTAACTATGGACTCCGTCAGGAATGTTCTTCTGGACCATTTTAACGATTTTGAAAGAATAAGGTCACTCGACGATATTTTCAATTTTAGGGAGTCTGAAAAGAGATTAACTATGGACTCCATGGGCATTTGCAAGATACCAAATATACTAAATATGCAGAACAGAAATAAAATGCTAGAAATGGCAGAACAATAGTAATATATCCAGCATAATCTCCACAATAACATAGAAATGATATAAGAACAACAACAGAAATAGCACTTTGATTCAGAAAGCAATGTTCACAGGCCTCTTCAAGGGGGCAACCTCCAATCGAGCAGCGCTCTATTACAATAATCTCCAAGCTAGGGCTTTCATACCCTCGACCCTTATTTATACTAAATATGTCTATCAAGAGAAGCATCTAGAGGAAGATCCTTCCAGAAGCGGAAGCTTCTATTAGGTCTTCTTACATCCACCTTATTCTATTTTATTGAAAGGCCTTATTAATATTAACCTTTATTACATCCGAATATATTGATCTACCTATGTGTGGGTTAGGACCCTAACATGTTTTCCCCCTTAAAAACAGCCTTGTCCTCAAGGCTTGAGATGTGGAAACTGTTGCAGAATGGTAGTAGGTTCCCAAGTGGCATCTGCTAGATTCGTATCTTTCCACTGGACTAGCACTTCCTTGATGGTTCTCTGATGCAGGCGACGCTCACACTAGTTCAAAACTGCTTCTGGCTATAGCCAAATGGATCCTTTTTCAGGGAACTCAGGAAGGTTGGTTTGAATTTGGCACCTAGTTCCAATCACCTTCTTTAAGCAAGAAACATGAAAAACTCGATGTAGCTTCGACTGATTGGGCAGAGCTAACTGATATGCGACTTGTCCCACACACTTGAGAACTGTATAAGGACCATAAAATTTGGGTGCTAGCTTCTGACAATGCTCGGCCTTGAGGGAAGTTTGATTGTATGGTTATAGTCACAGAAACACCTAATCCCCTTCTGCAAATTGATGTTCCAAGCGACCTTGATCTTATTGTTTCTTCATGCGATTTTTTGCCATGAACAAGTTCTCTTTGAGAGTACGAAGAATATCCTCTCGAACTGTAAGTGTATGGTCAACTACCTGGACCTTCGAGGTACTCGGTAAAGATGAGAGAATTGAAGGTGGCTTATGTCCATATACAGCTTCAAAAGGAGTCATGCGAGTAGTTGTATGGTAGGAAGTGTTGTACCACCATTCGGCAAGGGGTAGACATTGCGCCCACTGTTGTTTTTTTTCAAAGGAAAAACACCTCAGATATGTTTCCAAACACTTGTTGACAACTTCCATTTGATCATCAGTCTGGGGATGATAAGCTGTGCTGAGATGCAATTGGGTGCCCTGGAGCTTAAACAGTTCTTGCCAAAAATTGCTTGTGAAAGTTGGGTCATGATC
The DNA here is from genome assembly GCA_009831015.1 of Picea engelmannii. Classification (NCBI taxonomy): domain Eukaryota; kingdom Viridiplantae; phylum Streptophyta; class Pinopsida; order Pinales; family Pinaceae; genus Picea; species Picea engelmannii. Next base: position 102,346 of record ML815731.1, read on the forward strand.
AGAAACAATAGAGTGC
>ML815731.1:133468-153654 GCA_009831015.1 Picea engelmannii
ATCCCAAGGTACCTGACCTAACTATGATCCATGCAGACTTATTACATTATCAACCCATGCAGGGGTGCGGAAATTTCGTTTACAAAATTTTGTGTTGGAGGCATAAAATGCCCAAGTAGAACCAATACTATCTTCGACATACTTGCATATGATGATGCATATCTTCATGGAACATAAGTTGACCCCCTAGCTGAATAGGCGATCAACAGACTCTGAAGTTGAAATATTGTGCGTGGGGGAGGCAACTGGATTATTGCCTCAACCTTGAGAGGATCGACCATGATCCCTGTTGTTGATACTATGAAACCTAACAAACTTCCTGATGTTATGCAAAAGATGCACTTGTTTGGATTCAAGCGAATCCCAATGCTCAACGATAAGTCGGAGATGTGTGGGATGATCTATTCTCTTGTGAGATCGAGATGCTAAATCATCTAAATAGGCCTCGACTATATGCTTGAGGTCATGGAAAGAAAAAGACATGGCCCGTTGAAAGGTCACTCCAGCATTTTTGAGACCAAAAGGCATCTTACGATATGAAAATGTACCCCATGGATGGATGAATGTCGTTTTGTGTTGGTCTTCGGGTTTGATTTGTATTTGGTTATATCTTGAAAAACCATCCATGAAAGAGAAGGCCTCGCAACCCGCACATTCATCAATTATCTGGTCGATGAAAGGTGTGGGAAAATTATCTTTGGGACATGCCTTGTTCAAATCATGGAAGTCTATACATACACAAATCGTGCCTTTTTTTTTATTGACCGGCACGGGGTTTGATACTCATTGGGTCAAATGGATAGTATAGATAAAACCAACTTTTAGCAGTTTCTCAACTTCAACCTTAATGGTTGTTGTTTTCCTGGGGTTAACTAGACGAAGCTTTTGCCGGACAGGCTTGGCATCTGGATAAGTTGTGATTTCATGTTTGACTATTTTTGGATCAATTCCTGGCATTTCCTCATGAGACTAGGCAAAAATGTCACAAAATTCTTTAAATAGATCTGTGTAGATTTGAATCTCTTCGGGGGAGCAGTTAGCTCCGACGAAAACATTCTCCATGATGCCAGGGGTTCTGGAGATATTGATCAGTATGGTTTCAATGATGGTTGCCATATTACCCTCAGCATAGACCTCGTGTGTAGCTAAAGGATTAATAGGACAAGACCTATCTCCAGTCATAATCAAGGTGAATTCTCCGACCTCGATTCTGCTTAACTCTGGGAGAAAGTATGATCTATGATGAAGATCATCCCAGGGTTTGTTCGGACTAGTCATTGCTTTAATTACTGCTTTGTCAGAGGGCAAGACTAAGTCTAATGAATTGATGTTAGTGAGAGAAACTTGAGCCCAAACAGGCTCTAGAAGCAGATTGAACTCTTGTGTAGGAGTTGGATCTGGGTTGGCTAAAGCTTGCTGGAATAAAGAGTATGCTACTTCACCTGCGGACAAGGGAATGGACATGCCCGGGTGCCTTGTCCCCTCCATCATGGCTGATGGGGAAGGAAGTATCCATGGATCAGTGAAGTAAGTCGTGTGAAACGATGAAACTTGGAAAATCTCAACCTTGTGGTGGTTGGATATGAACTTGACATCGCCTTGAGGGGGCGGGTAATCGAAGGTACCCATCAAATATGGGCACAAACCAACCCCTACGTTGACTATGCCTAGTTGAGGATTATCGATCATCGGGGCCGCGGACACCCCCAATGAAGGGTTAGGTTTGGAGAAAGACAATTGATCAATGGTTACAATCCAGTCCTCGTGTGGAAAAAACAAGACCCGGAAAACTGTAGAAACCACTACTTGCATGGCATAAGTCCAACTCCTTCCTAACAAAAGATTGTAGTCGAGGGATGTGTCAACTACTTCTACTTCAATGCACACGGTCTTCCCTCCCAATTGCACAAGAAAAGATGGAATGATACCATGTGGTCGGAATGAATGACCATCGAAAGTAGTGAGAAGAGTAGGTGATGGAGACAAAACGGGCTGGCCAATGGCCTTCCTACATGCCAACGACATAACGCATGTTGAGACGCCCTCATCAACCACCGTGCAGAAAATATTTCGAGTAAAATTTTTCATGGGGTGAGCCACTATGATCTGAAATGCTACATGGTAAGGTAGATGAGGTTTTAAGTTGGTTGTATCTAGCATGATGGTACCCGGATTACAAGTCTCGGTAGATCCTAAAGCGGTTAATAAAGCTTTCCTCTGAGAAGGGTAGCTTTGGAGGACCTCCAAAGAAGAAATCGCACAAGGGGTTTGAGACAAATCCTCCACCACAGAATAGTTTTGGGCGGCCCTTGCATTCGGGTTGTGAGAAGCTTTTTTGAACACACCTTTTGGGATGCGTGTCATTTTTTCGCCCAAAGTCTTCTGAATCTGTAGAGGAAGAGATGGGAGTTCGGCTTCTTTTCCCTTCTCAGAAGTTCTTGGTTTACTGTAGTCATGCACCCTAGTCGATATGAAAGCATCACCCTTCATCATATATACATTCGTGGATGTGGGATTGTTTGAAGACAAAGAGGGTCCTTGACTGCCCCCTTCCGCGCTTGGAGAGGCTTGGGTTAGGCTTTTTCCATGCTGAAATGGATTGGTTAACACAACAGGTTGTTGTTGTGTCACAAACTTTTGGGCCTTTGCAAGCCGGGGACATAGGTGGGTCGGGTGGTCTTTCACGCATAGGTTGCACGGGTACCTCACCTTACGTTTCTCAGTGGTGCCCCCACCAGCATTATCAGTGGGTTTGTTATCCCCCTTACCTTTCTTTCGTTGTTTTTTCTTTTCTTCAGGCTGTTGGGTGGCCTTTGGATTTGTCAATCACACTATGTGTACATCCAATGTTTTAGTAGGGAGAGCAGCCAAAACAGTAGTTTGGTTGGTTGTTGTGTGTTGTATAGACAATTGTTGAAACTACTTCATCAGTTTCTCAACGGGCTTTGTTTGTGCTGAACCAACAATACCATTAGCATGTGGTCCAACTCTCTATCTAGTTTTATCAAGTATTGATCATGGTGCATCTGGTAAGATCTCGTATAATAAACTGAACTAAGAATAGATGAGCTCAAGTTGTTGAGCTCTCATGATGGCGTCTTCTTCAGAAAACACTCCTGAAGTCACGACGTCTTTGGATAACTGTGGGACCAAAGACTTAAGGAACCACTCGAGAAAGAATGCTGGTGGGACTGGTACCTTAATTAAACTCTTCTGGCATCTCCATTCTCGGATGTGATCAGAGATATGGTCTGCTTTTGTCTGTGCGAAATTGGCCAGCAATTCTGTGCCAGCATCGTATCTCACAGGTAATTGGAAATGGTTTAGGAAGGCCATTGCCAATTCCCCAAAGGAAGAGTATCTTGAGTAGTTGATCTCAATGTACCATTTTGAGGCACTCCCAATGAGATTACGTTGAAACAATCACAATTGTACAGAGTCGTCTTTCAACGAGTTAGATGAGAACCAAAGGTAGAAGGTAGTCACATAATCACTTGGATCTTCGTTCGGCTTATCTTCAAACTTTGGTATGTATGAAGGCAACTTCGTCAGCTTAGGGAGCCAACGCAGATTGTGACAGATAGGGTCATTCAACAACCTTGTCAAGTCTAGCAAATGCAAGGTTGCCAGGAAAGGTAGCTTGGGTTGTTGCTGATAACCTGGGAAAAAGGGACCTGGAGTTTGACTAGCACCAGGTTTCCAGGAAAAGTTCGGCTGTTGGCTTGGGTTCTGGTAAAAACCATGGCCATGACCAGCATATAGATTCTGCGTGTGAGGAGACATCATCGGTTGATTCCCAAAATAGGACGTAGATGGATGGACGTGCATTACATTCGGAGGACTTTGGGAAGGGTTGCCCCATGCCAATCCCATTGGGATAGGCATAGTACCTTGTTCGGGGTTCCATTGACTGTGGAAAAAATTTCCCCAGATTGACATTCCTGACAAGGGAACAGATCCCTACCAGGAATTCCAAGGCCCTGATGCAAAAGAAGTTCCTGGGTTTGCCCCCTATGCAGGAATAGTACCCTGCATAGGAATAGGTTTTCCGAAATCGGGGTTGCCCCCAGTCGAGAAAGCAGCTGACGAGAAGGCATTGTTACCAAATGCACTGAACAAAGAAAACGGTGTCGAACCTATCGGCATATTATGCAAAGGTGGTCCTTGACTCCTCGCTCCAAATAAACTATGGTGTGCAGGTGGCCCGGCGGATTGTTGATGCATGTCATGGAGCGAAGAGGATGAAGGAGGTATATGACCTCCCCCATAAGGGAAAGAATTAAAAAAACCTAAAGTGCCCCCCATGTGACCTTGCAGAGGAGAATTAGAGCTCCCTTCCCCCAAACCCAAAGTCTGTAAAGTGGAGTAGGAAAGTACATGATTTGTACCTGAGCTAGGCATCCCATATGAAAATGGAGGGCCTGTCGCACTTCGTGGGAAAGGGGTTGTGGTCGTCACCATAGAGGTGGTCGAGACCATGGTGGCTCAGACTGGTGATGGTGGGTTAGGAGGTGGAAACTCTCCTGTGGTGATAACCGTAGTGGGAATTGAAGAATTCCCAGAGGGAGTGACAACATTTGTTTCCATTGCTATGTACGACACTGTCTGGCACTCGTAAGGGTGAATCAGTACGATGTTGGGTGCCAAAATATTAGTGGTTGGAGTTTCAAGTGGACCAAGAGCTTTCACTCTAAAGTATAAAATGGATTTTTTCTCCAGATGTTGGTCAGGCACAATTTCTTATGACCTAGTCGCTTCAAAAGACCCTTGTTGGTCTAGCTTTTGCCTTAGTGGTGGCATTGGTGGCTCCAGTGTAACCGGTGATAGGCCCTGAAGCCTTCGTGACCAGTGGAGCTCATGATCCTCCATTGTGTGAGAATATGAAAGACACTCTAGGGCTATCTGTTCGTTCAAAAAACAACACACACTAAAAAGTCCCTACATGATAAAACAAGCAAACACTAAACTAATTGGAATAAAAGTTACAACAACCAACACTAGAGCAACTTACCGGTGCAAGTGGAACTCAAACACAGAAGCACCCTCTGGGTATACTCTACAAAGAATGGCCCGATGTCTATCCTAAGTACCATGGTATACCCCCGCAATCACCTGTGTATGTCCCTAAAAGGATAGGCAACTAGGTTTCTAGCGTGCGAACAATCACCAGGTGGGTACAGTCGAAAGTTGGGTAGACCACAATGAGCAGGGTATCGAGCCCAAAACCTGTCAAGGGTATCAAAATCAAGTGGTTCAGAAGACAACTGTGGACCTCAAATGGATTCAAGACCCACGAAGCTCTGTGGAAAATGCAATCGATGGAATCCCAAGACAAGCCCTCTATATGTGTTCTCCACTATGATTGTTCCAGSTTTGGAGGGGTTATCTCCGCTACCTTCCCACACGTGACCTTGTGTTTATCCCCTGTGTTAGAGGGGGGTCCCGGATAACTTTCACGATACTGGACTTTGACACTCCCTAACTCGGACTCCAATGTTTGATTTTAATGGCCTTGAAGAGTTTCCTCTCCAACCTAATTCAAGGCCCTAACCCTAAACTAGTTGGTTGACCTTACAAACATAAAAATTCTAATGAATTTTAGATTTAGCGTTAACTTTTATGGCTTGTCTTAAGTCAAAGGTTATGAAAGTGAAACTAGTGATGTTTGACAAACGAAAGAAAAATAAACAGAAAGCCGGAAACAAAAACCTTTACTTCACTTAACTCTTAAACAACTTTTCAAACTTAATTTTTTTTTCTAAGATTTTTGAACAACAAACTCAAAACATGATTTCACTCAACTACGAGCTACTTATGATCTAAGTAAATTGTCAAGAACTTATGAAATCAAAGACTTTTCCCTGGTTACTAATGCAAAACAACACTTTTTAACCAACAAAGAAATAATTTTTATTTTTTTTTATTTGAATGCTCTTAAAGCAAAAAGGAAAAATATCAACAATTCAAAACCAAGAAAACTTTCTGGCCTAAGCGCAGATCGCAAAGAGTCACTTTTTAAAAAATCACACACAAGCAAATTAAAATTGGACTCTCACACTTGTCTAAAAACCCTATAATAGAAATTTTTTGAGGAAAACTTCTAAATGAAAAAAAGAAAGCTATTGTTGTGATCAAACCTAAGTCACTGACCGCTATGACAAAGACCCAAACCTGAGAGGTATACTTCTTTTCAAAAGAAAGGATGACTACCTTACCTTCAACAAAAATTCTCTCCACAGGCACACTACTGATAGTTCCACAACAAGCGTGTGCACACGAGCTGGGTAAAGTCAGGGAGCGTGTACACACACTCTGGCCTTATACAGGCCACGTGTATATCTGAAACTCTAAAAATAAAAAATCCAAGCAAGCCAACCCAGGAAGAGACTACTGGTACTGAGAACCAGAATCTCTTGAAGACTCAGACACTTACTTTAAACACAGAAAGAAAACAATTCAAGGAAAACTTCATAGAACAAACCAATCCAAGGTGAAACCCAAGCTATAGACTGCAAACAACAAAGGCTAGAAAGAGTTCCGGAAAACCCCTAAGAAGGACTAATTCTGACAGGGGAGAGGATGACTGCCTCTTTAAAAGAAATTTTCTGGAATCATACACGTGACTGTCACCTCCTCAGTTAGCATGTACACGTGGGCTGTGAGAATGCAGGGTGTGGGTACACATGTTCACACCTTATATAGGCCACGTGTACCTCTGTGGGTCTTGGAAAAAAAATTACAGTCAAGCAAAGAAACAAGGATAACTGATATGGAAGACCAGAATCTCTGTTAGCTCAGACTTTTGCAGAAACTTTAAAAACAGGAAAATGAAACTAGTTCTTAAAAATACGCAAAAATTATCCCCTGGAACCCTAGAGATCTCCCCATTATGGTCGCCAATTCTGTTGTGAGTGGGAAATCCCTCTACGGACTAACACTTAGGGTTAAATTATGCAATCATAAAAGACCTAAAGATTTCTACTTTCTACCGTCGTCCCAGACCTAACCCCCATTATTCTTAAGCAAACACATGTTTAAGAAGATCAAGTGATCATACCTTATTATGGGCATTTGATGTAGATCCTTCCTCACGCTTCATTGCTTTTTGATTGCAGCTCTCCTCCCAAGGCTGACCTGCATTCACACAAAAAAAACAACAAACTCCACATGCATTTGATATATAGATTAATGGGTTAGAGATTCAATAAACAAGTATACAATAAACCATTAAAACCTCATATGGTGGGACGGGAAAAGTATTTCTTTATTATTAACTTCAACAAATCAACTTAAAATGATGAAGTTGGTCATTTCTCCACGAACCTGGTCCTAGGTTCCTCTTCAACTATCCTCGAACTTCTTTTCTCTATCTTTTTCTTTGCACAAGGATGGCCAAAGGGTTGGGACAAAGGGAATGTGCAATTGGGTATAGTTTCTTTACTATGATTCTCCTCCTCCAAATGGGACCCCTAACCCTTCTTTTATAGGCTAGAAGAAGATAGGTATTTGGACGAACCCTCGGCCATGCATGGCCAAAAGGTTCAGTTAACTCACCCAAAGCTGTGTGTTCCGTCGACAACTTTCCTTTTTTCGTGCTTTTGTAGGTACACGTGGGTTGTTTTGGGTCAGCGAGCATGTACACACATGCAATAATAAAGTAGGGCACATGGGCCTTTATAAAAAGTGTTTTTAAGAAGAGTTCTTCAACAGTGCTTTGGCAAAGAAGGAATCTATTATAACCCTAATTTGCACCAGACATGCTTACCTGGCATCAGGCCATCTCAGATTCCTTCTTTCTCAAATCACTGTTGAACAACTCTTCTTAAAAACACTTTTTATAAAGGCCCACGCACCCTGCTCTATTATTGCACACGTGTACATGCTCACTAACCCAAAACAACCTGTGTGTACCTACAAAAGCATGAAAAAAGGAAAGTTGTCGACGAAACACAGAGATTTGGGTGAGTTAACTGAACCTTCTAGCCATGCATGGCCAAGGGTTCATCCAAATACCTAGCTTCTTCTAGCCTATAAAAGAAGGGTTAGGGGTCCCATTTGGAGGAGGAAAATCATAGTAAAGAAACTATACCCAATTGCACATTCCCTTTGTCCCAACCCTTTAGCCATCCTTGTGCAAAGAGAAATATAGAGCAAAGAAGTTGGAGGATAGTTGAAGAGGAGCCCAGGATCAGGTTCGTGGAGCAACGGTCGGCTTCATCATTGTAAGTTGATTTGTTGAAGTTAATAATAAAGAAATACTTTTCCCATCCCACCATATGAGGTTTTCATGGTTTATTGTATACTTGTTTATTGAATCTCTAACCCATTATTCTATATATCAAATGCATGTGGAGTTTATTGTTTGTTTTGTGTGAATGCAGGTCATCCTTGGGAGGAGAGTTGCAATAAAAAATCAATCAAGCCTGAGGAAGGATCTACATCAAACACTTGTAATAAGGTATGCTCACTTGATCTTCTTAAACATGTGTTTGCTTAAGAATAATGGGGGTTAGTCTGGGATGACGATAGAAATTAGAAATCTTTAGGTCTTTTCTGCATGCATAATTTAACCCTAAGTGCTAGTTCGTAGAGGGATTTCCCACTCATAACATTTAGGCAGGAGCACTCGTCTCCCTACTATCCTCAGGCTAACGGTAAGGTTGAAGTTGTCAATAAATATTTAAAAAGGATATTGAGAAGAACGGTCAACTCAACCAGAATGAACTGACACCTGATGCTATATTTGACATTATGGGCTTGTCAAACCCTAGTGAAGATTGCAATGGGTTTATCTCCTTTTCAACTCATCCATTGATATAAGGAAATATTTCAGATTGAGTGTGAAATTCATTTGCTTAAGATCGTTGTCGATATCCTCCCGGATATGACTTATCTTGAATAATGTCTCGTTTACCTTGAAAAACTTGACAAGTAGCATCAAAATCCAACAATGGAAAATGAAGCACATAAGGAAAGAGTCAAGTCTTAGTATGACAATTCTATTCATCCTAGGGTGTTCTCCGAAGGATACCTTGTCTTAGTTTATGACCAGGATAAGGATTCCTTGGGGGAGGGAAAGTTCAACGCTATGTGGTATGGTACATATATCGTGAAATGGGTGTTGGAGAAGGGATATTATGAGCTAGTATATTTTGATGGGAATGTGTTGTAGGAGCCCAGAAATGGACTCTACCTTAAAAAGTACTATGCTTGAGCCTCATGACTCGAGTACTATTCCTTTTATAAATAATGCTTATTTTTGTACATAGAATTTCTTAGCATTTTTGTGTCTTTTCATGTTAGTGATTGTGTTCTTCTGTTGTGTGGAATATGCCCAATGAATCGTCAATTTATGTTGTATATGACGACTATGGAAATCGCCATTCTTGGAACTTAGGTTCCACAGCTTGGGTGATTTATTCACCTACTAGCCAGCTAGTGTCTGTTGGAGGCATGTGTCTCAGAGAAAATACTAACAATGTTTCCAAATATAGTATCGTTGTTGAGATTTTACATGATTCTTTGTCGCATGACATTCAATGCCTTCATGTATTTTTATATTCTCAATTGGTGGTCTCACAATTGAATGGTCTATACCAGATTTGTGATTCGATCTTAATGCGTTGTTTCCTTAGGGTACGTCTTTTGGAATGATCATTTGAATTCATCAATTATAAGCATTTTCCTAGGTGTGCTAATCTAGTAGTTGAGGATTTCACTAATTATATTTTAGATTGGAATTTGTCTCATTAATCACATACACACACATTTCACACATGTAAATATTTGACATTTGCAAGTAAAAATACAAAAATAATGCAAAAAATAGTTATATATATGTCCAAAATGAGGTCCATAATACAAAATCTTGGGCTACTAACCCTGCATATATATCAATACAAAATGGTGATCTTGGCACATAATAGTCTAGGAATGAGGTCGGTGAACCCTGTCATAAAAAAGTATGACGTTCTCTAGATGCTGGAACATACATACCCATGTCTGCAGTATTCCTACTATGTGGCATTGCATCCCTACAGGAAGGTCATCTATAGTAGCCATGGGGATGGAACATGTCAGGGCCTCCAAGTTCCTACCTACGCTTCATAGATTCCTCGGTGCATCCTCAGTAGGATTTTCCTCCTCTCTCCCTAGATGGTTGTGCCATGAAATGCCTGTTGGTATCATAGGTGCTCTATTTGAACATTTGAAGAAACACGGATTAATACTATGGATCTCATAAAAAAGTTAGAATGATTTCTTTTGTACATATATTATATAATCAAAAAATAAAAATTAATTAACATAAACAAAATTTAGAGATATACTCAAGATCATCACCAGGAGGAATGATGACATCAGGATCGTGGGTATAATCAATCCCATCATATGGATAGTCCTCGATAAATGGGACCTCACACTCCCACCAAGAGAAGAATTCATTATCAAATGGGTTATACATCTGCCTTCCTCCCAGATGGGATAACAACTCGGTCCATCCGAGCATGGAAGGATATGGTAGCAAGTGTCCTTGAATATGATTCTTGGGGATCATCATGGGAAACCTATTGAATAAAAATGTACAAAGGATGCTACCAAATCCAAATTTATTGTTCTTTCTCAACTTGCAGTTTGTATGCTGAGATTTCATGCAAGTCAACATGGTTGTACTCTAATCAAACCTGCTCAGCCTAGAGCACTCAACCCCATGTTACATTTGGGCCCGAGAAGCCAAGTGCAAGGATTTGAATCCAACAATGTGGACCATGGTGTATAATATGACTCATAGAGTCAGATTCATGATGTGTTTGATAGGTACTTGGGAACCACTTTTATCTATGCCATTATCACAATATTCATTGATATAATCATTGATGGTCCAACCACCTCCCCCATGGGCTTATAAGTTGGGTACTTCTCGATGAGAAAAACCTACGATGAAGTATATATCTTCGACGATGACCATCAGTGATTCCCCCCCAATCATGAATGATTCTGCGTCTAGTGCCAGTAGTTAATCAAGAGATTTAACAGTCTCTTTTGGGCTCTCATACCATCAATTTGAAAAACATTGTACATGCCACATTCGTGAAGCTCATTTTTGGCATCGTCATCGTCAAATACTGCCCAATCAACCTCTTCCTGTTCACTTTCTCTCCATTGGACAAACATCCTACCCAAAAATTCACAGGAAAAGAGAGTTAGTCCTTTATTTTTCAAAGAAAATCTAGGCATCCATGACTTTATTTGATAACATGCATGAATATCCATGCCTGATGTTTCTACCAAGCGTGGACAACCATGCTTGACTTTGAGGAAGCATGAAGACGCACATATATGTGAGTAAAAAGGGAGGGCTAACCATCAAATTTTCATGAAAATTTAAAATTAAAAGGATGAAAATGAAGAGAATGGGAAGAGTACTTACTTGATCCAGATGGTCGGGTTTTTTTTTTCTACAAGCTCCGGGAATATTCAAAGGAAGTTTCAATGATTTTATCCAATTTGGGTGAAATGGTAAAAATGAATTCGTAAATTGGTAAAATATCCCTATTTTATATAAAATTTTAAACCCACTTTCTATAGTTTGTTATTTTTTACAAAAACCTCAACTAACGACAAGCCCCTTGTAGTTTTGTGGTCATATTTGTAGGTCTTAGAGATATACCTTGGATATTTTTGGTCCCTTGTCGTCGATTGACCAAGTCTTTTTCAAGACTCTGGGCAGGTGATGTTTTTGTAACTGGCATTTAGTATAGGTTTCATCCACCTAAACTTTTTTCATTATCAGTCACCATTGTCTCTTTACCCTAGGGTCGACCCCATTAACAAGCGATAGAATCTTCTCATCTACTTAAGAACATCGTTTTATTGATGGTAGATCATACTTTCCATGGGCGCTCTAGTCTAGAATCATTTTGTATTTTGGGGCTCATGCTGCAAGTGTTCCATTAGGATTGGGAATCMTRTTTAGCCTCGCCATGACATTACATTCAAACTTCATTCTTCTTACTMAATATTCTTCTTGATATTACCTATAGGAATCCTCCATTGTGGAGTCGCAATTAATCTATTTTTAGACTACTTAAAAATGAAAAGATTGTTGAGTGAGCTTGTTTTTTTTTCACACTCATTAAATGGATTTGAAAGGACGTCTAGTGCAAGTTTACCCTTTTTTGGGACCGAATGGAATAATTACAAAAAAAGAATACTCTAGTCAACTTTGGCTAGAAGAGTTCTCCTTGGTATTATTTTACTCGTTTTCGGGCTCGGGAGACTAAATTTACGAAAACGAACGAGGTTGAGTTCCAATTGCATTTCATATTGACTGATCGTGCTTTTAGGCCTAATGTGGGCTTCAACATGTTGTTGTTGAACCCATTGCTTATGCATTCCTATCAGTTCCTAGCCTTGCAATTTATGTCTTTGTGATTTGATACCTTAACCCTAGATTAAACTTCTCATGAGTGTCTGTATCCTACACAAGCTTCCTTGCATTGAGCATAGGTATGTTCCTTGTTCTCTGGAACTAGTTTGTTGGATTACTGAGAGGGGGGGTGAATCAGTAATAATGTAATTATAATCTTTTTTCTTCAAATGTTATATCAATGTAGAATTATTATTCAATAATTAGAAATAGGAAATAAATAGTCACACACATACACAGAACACTATTGTTTTACGTGGAAACCCAAATCGGGAGAAAACCATGGAATGCTTTTTCTTATATGTCTTGAAGAATTACATTCATTGGAAGCACCAAATTCCTTTTTTTTCCAGCTGCAACTAGAAGGAGGCTCCAAGCCCCTAGTTTCTCAGGATACAACCTAAGGGAATCTCCAGCTATCCAATTCTTTGGCTACAACCAGAAGGAGGATACAACCCCCTATGTTCTCTGGCTACAACCGGAAGGTGGCTACAACCATCTATCCTTTCCCCGTCCAACCGCCCTGAAGTAGAAGTAGAATGATGGAACCACTGTCAACCTATCACTGTGAGATACATTGTTTTACAACTGTATCAACCTATACCACTGCCCTGTATCCAATCTATACAAATGACCTATAATCAAACCGTACCTGAACTGAACATGTATCTACAAAAATACAAGATATACGCAACTTGTAGTGATGCAACCCACATATGCCTTCTGAAACTAGGGTTTCCTTTCACTTGAAAACTTTTGACCCTCTGTAACTTCTTTCACATAGATCTATAACCTGTCACTGCATCCAGACTGTAATTGCACCCTGTGCATGCATCCTCATACATAACCTCTACTCAAGGCAAGTATGTCTCTCTCTAGTCATGTGCCATATAGGTATGTGTAATCATGAACAAGTATAATATCCCTCACATGATATTAGTCATCAACCCCTTTCTAATATTCAATTTCTCATTACATCAATAATACAAGATCTCAACCATGTACCATAAAAAATCTTGGCCATATGCCAATAAGTACAAGATGTGCCTCAACAAGAAGTATTAATGATAAATATACCAACACTGTATTTTTGCAGATCTCACTTATACAGAATATCCCATGTAGCCACTAGTCTCTCTAGGGAGAATTCTCAAATCTCCATTGCCATTCCTCATGTATACATCAAAATCCAACTATTCATAGAAATAAGACATACCTTTTGAACCAATGGATGGATTTGATGTATCTAATCACTCTAGACCTTCCTAGTAGCTTGATCTCAGAATCTAGAACCTCTATACCTTCATCTTCTCAAGTTTCATGGCTTTATCAACATATACTCACCCTATACACAGTCATCCCACGTACATACTCACCCTATACACATCCAACCCATGTATACCTTCAATGTATACGCACCCTATACACAGACAACCCGCGTATGCATCATAAAATGGGGTTTTCTGTAAATCCGAGAATTTCACCGTCAACCCTTCGTGCTACCTCGGACGTTCACTACTTCATATGTATCCACAAGTATTTACAAGAAGATTTACACAAGAAAATAGATATACAAAATGTACAAGTGTATTTTTAATGAGTGAGCTTTGCCTCTTATTTATATCTTCATGTAGCCTTACAATTTCCTTATTTTAGGGCTTCTTTATTTAAAATAATTTCTTTTGCAAAGCACTTTGACCCTTGGGGGCTTCTATAAGACTTATGAGTGGTTCTCCAACTTCATATGGTCATAAATCTCTAACCGTGAAGAGTTATATGACATTCCACATACCACCAGAAACAACATGACAAGAAATATCTATCCAGGATAGTTTCCCTAATAAATTCATTGTCCTTCAACTCATTATTCCAGAATTAAGCATGGGTTCTCTTACTCCGCAAAGTGTCTTCCCGTGAGGGATTTCACCTTAAGGGGACCACTTTGGAGTTCACCCATATTTACTTCTTATCAACCATGACGAGACAATAATGAGTCATCTTTACATCAAACAATCTTGGGTCCATTACCCAAACCTTTGTGCTGTGTGGCTTTCTTCAAGGGTTGACATCAATGACAACCAACCTTAATCAACAATATCCCCCTTTGGCATTGATGGAAACACTCTGATGCAATATTGAAATCATATCACTCATGTTCCCACTGGAACCATGCCTCTGCCCTCTACATCTGGTAAAACATATACCCCTTTGTCATCAATGGAAAAGGTATCTTTCCATCGGGGGTTGCTCCCCCTGATTGAACTATCCTCTTAAGGTGCTTCCTCATGTAAATCTAAGACATATAAGATAAGCATTCAAAAAGAATTCATTTTGGAGTATAAATAACTCAAAGTATTTGGAGAAGATATTCAAAGGCTTCCCATGGAACTGGTTTTATAAAGATCTTTGTCACTTGTTCTTTTGTGCCCACATACTCAACTCTGATATTCTTTTATGCAACCTTCTCTCGTAGAAAATGATACTTGATTGGAATGTGCTTCATCTTAGAGTGCATCACCAGCTTTTTTGAGATACTGATGGCACTTGTATTATCACAATAGATAGGAATGGGCTCATCATACTCAACCTATATATCTGTCAGAGTTTGTTTCATCCAAAGAACCTGTGTACAATATGATGTTGCTGCAATATACTCTTCCTCGGCTGTAGATAAAGATACGGGTGTTTGTTTCTTGCTTATCCATGATACTAAACACTCACCCAAGTAGAATGTTTCTCCACTGGTTCTTTGTTGGTCATCAATACAACCTACCCAATCTGCATCTGTGTAGGCAATAAGTGATAGATCATTTCCTTTTGGATACAAAAATCCAAACTCTTTTGTTCCTTTGAGATATCTGAAAATCCTCTTTACTGCTAATACATGTGATTCCTTTGGTGCTGCTTGAAATTGTGCCACCTGTCCAACTACTTGCATTACATCTAGTCTAGATGATGTCACATATAGTAGGCTGCCAATCATTGACCCGTATTGCCTCTGATCCGTAGACTTCAAATCATCATCCTTTCTCAACTTGCAACTGGTTTGCATGGGAGTGATAACTGGTTTGCAATATTGCATTCTGAACTTCTTTAGCATTTATATGATATAATTGGTTTGAGAAATAAAAATTCCTTGGTTGACTTGACGTATTTGAAGTCCCATAAAGAAGGATAGTTCTCCAAGTAATGACATTTCAAATTCATTTTGCATATCTTTTGAAAATTTCTGGCTTAACCTGTCATCATCACTACCAAAAATAATATCATCAACATAAACTTCAATTAATAAAATATTACCTTGACTTACCTTGATGTACAGGTTGTTGTCTCCATTTCCTTTTCTGAACCCTGCCTGCTACAGATACTTATCCAGTCTAGAGTACCATGCTCTAGGATCCTGTTTTAGATCATAGAGGGCCTTCTTTAATTTACACACATAATCTGTGTTCTCAAACAAATGAAATCCTTTTGGTTGTTCAATGTAGACTTCTTATTCAAGTTCCCCATTCATAAAAGATGATTTTACGTCCATTTGATATGCTTTAACATTTTTAGACCATGCATAAGCTAAAAGAAAACAGTTTGCTTCCATTTTGGAAACTGGGGCAAATGTCTCTTCAAAGTCAATTCTGTCAATTTGTGCATATCCTTTACATACCAATCTAGCTTTGTTCCTTGTCACCTGTCCATATTCATTCAATTTATTCCTAAAAACCCATTTTGTGTCGATCACATTCTTATTCGTTGGTCTTGGAACCAATTCCCAAGTGTCATTTTTCTCTATTTGATCCAATTCTTCATCCATGGCCTTATTCCAAAATTCATCCTTGTTGGCTTCTTCAAAAACGTTTAGTTCAATTGTAGATAAGAGTGCCAGGTGTGTTTGTTTTGATGAATGGATTTTTATTCTAGTCTCAACTCCTTCATCTTTGTTCCCAATAATTTGATCTGAAGGATGATTCTTCTATACTCGTTTACTGGGTGTCTTTGGAGACACTTTCTGAACTTGCTCTTCTGCTTCTGTCAGATTCTCTTCATCTTCCTCTTCTACTTCCTTTTCATCTTCTTCTTCGAAAAGTTGTTCCATTGATTTGTTTTCTTCTTCCTTTGATTCTGGTCTGCCTCTTTCATCAACTGTTACATTGATTATTTCCAAAACTTTGTTTAATCTTAGATTGTAACACTTGTATTCTTTCCTTGTACTTGAGTAACCAACAAGTAGTCATTTTTCCACACGAGAGTCAAACTTTCCCATTCTTCCATCTTCTCTGTTGATGTAGCATTTGCTTCCAAAAACTTTGAAGTGCTTCACATTTGCTGGTCTTCCTTTCCATAGCTCATAGGGAGTTTTATCAGTGTTGTTTATGAGCATTACTCTGTTTTGAATGTGAATTGTTGTATGCACTACCTGTGTCCAAAATATATCTGTCAATTTGGAATCCATTATCATTGTTCGCACCATTTCCTATACTATCATGTTCTTTCTTTCAACAACTCCATTCTTTTGAGGTGTCCTAGCAATGAATAATTTCCTTTTTATTCCATGATTGCTACAGTAGTCCATAAATTCCTTTGAAGTGAAATCTCCTCCATTATCAGATATCAAGCATTTGATTCTTGAATCCATCTCATTTTCAACCATTTCCTTGTAGATCATGAAGTTTTCAAAAGCTTCCGATTTGTTCTTGAAAAAGCAAACTGCAATAATTCTTGTATAATCATCAACTAATAACATAAAGTATCTGTCACCTTTTAAGACCTTTGTTGTAGTTGGTCCAACTAAATCAGTGTGCACAATTTCTAGTGGTCTTGTTGTTGAATATTCCTTTGATTTGAACCTGGTCCTTGTTTGATTTCCTTGTTGAGAATGCTTTCATAAAATGTTGGTTGGTTTCGTGATCTGGGGAATTTCTCTGACTGCTTCTCTTTTGCTAACTTTGACAAGGTTATCAAAATGCATGTGACCCATTCTTCTATGACATAGCCAACTTTCATCTTCCTTTCCTAGACAACACTTTTCATTTCCAATTTCACTTAACACATATATATTGTTTGAAGTTCTTGTAGTTGTACCGACCAATTTCCCTGAACATTCTTTTCTTATCTCACACTTTTTTGAATCGAAAGTAACTTTATGACCTTGGTCACACATTTGACTCACACTTAGAAGATTATGTTTCATATCTTCTACCAGTAGAATATTTTGTGCCTTTTCATTCTTGTTCCCAATTCAGACTATGCCTTCTCCAATGATTTTGGCTGAATTATCATTTTTGAAGGAGAATGGTCCATTTCTTTTCTTTCGTAATGTAAGAAATTTGTCTTTATCACCTGTCATGTGTTTTGAACACCCATTGTCAATATACCAACCATGTTTCTTCTGCTTATCTTGTAGAACGACTATGCATTCCTCATTGTTATATTGATCTTGCTTTCTTATCCATGTCGTTTTCTGATGTTCTTGTTTATGACTATTGTTAGTTTGTTGAGGTTCTTTAGGAGGGACTGTCATTCTGCAATATTTGGCCACGTGTCCAAAGTTGTTACATTTGTAACATTCCACTTTAGTGCTCAAGGATTCAAACCTGTTGTAAATTCTTCTTTGTGTTTCACTAGGTCTTATTGAATAACCCCTTTGTGTATGACTCTCAAAGTTGTTATTGTTCATGTTGTTAGCTCTGCAATTTACAACTTTATGCCCAAAATTATTACATGCATAACATAAACCAAAAAATATGGTTTGATACCTGGGAGTCGAAGAACTTCTAAAAGAAGGTTCTCTTATGAATCCTTCTTCTTCTTGAGGCCTATCTTTCTATTGTTGATTCTAAAATTTGAATCTTCTCAATGGAGGAGTGTCCCTGTAGTCTTCCTTGTATATCTTCCTGTCCCCTTTGATTGTTTCTGCATAGCTTTTTGGATTTGTTTCTTGCTCTGTTGTTTTGGAGCTTGATCCCTTTTCTGTATGATTGTATCCAAGTCCAAGCTTGTCAAGATGAGATTTTTGACTACTGATAATGTCATCCAAAACTTTTGAGCTATTTTGCATATTTTTCTTTTAAATATTCTTTCTTAATGTGACAATATTTGCTTACAAGTTTCCAATGATCCTGTCCTTTTCTTGTAGTTGTTCTTTGAGTGCTTCTTCAATTCTTTTATCTTCTTCTATTTGAACTTTCAATTTTGTGATCATTTTTTCTAGTTCTTGAGTGTCTTCATTTTTCTCTAGTTTTGCTTGTAGTTTCTTGTTCTCATTATTTTCTCTTTTGATAACTTCTATGACACACATTAATTCTTCTCGAAAGTGAACTTCTCCCTGTTCAATTTCTTCTTCGACTTCTTCTTCGGATTCTTCATATTATTCTTCGGAGTCTTCTTTGTCAGAGTCTTTTACTCCATGAATAGAACTCTTCCTGTCTCACTGTCACTGACTTCATCTTCATCTAATGATGACATGTCTTCTTTGATGCATAAGCTTTTCTTGAAATCTTTATTTGTAGTTCTTTTGGCTTTATATGTGTTTTTTCCTTTTGAGTAACCTTCATCATTTCTCTTTTTCTTATGAGGACATTTGTTAGCAAAATGACCAATATTATCACAATTAAAAAAAATTAAAGGAAGCTTACCTCTATACCTACCATTAGTTTTCTTGTTCAGTCTTTTGACGAAGTTGGCCACTTCTTCATCATCTTCCAAGATGTAATTGTTGCTTCTATATTCTTCTTGCTCATTTTTCTTTTGCTTTGATCTTTTGGATGCTTTGAAGGCTGCTTCTTTTACATCTGGATTTTCCTGTTCAGTTCTCATCTCATATGCTGTTAATATTCCATGCAGTTCGCCCATGCTTAATGAGTTTAGATCCAATCTTTCTTCTAGTGCTGATATCTTAGGGTTGAATCTCATAGGAAGAGATCTTAGTACCTTTTGAACAATTACAGATTCTTTGATTTCTTCTCCCAATCCTATGATTGCATTCATTGTTTCATTGACTCGTAAGAAGTAGGTTGTGATATCTTCATCTTCCTTCATTTTTAGTTGTTCGAACTGACCTCTGTAAGTTTGAAGCTTTGCTGCTTTGAATTTTGAATCTCCTTCATAAATGTTTCATAGCTTGTGCCAAATATGTTTAGTATATTTACAATGTGCAAATTTGGTGAATACCGTATCACTGAGACCATTCAAAAGTGCATTTTTCGCTTTGGAATTATTCTCACCGAGTTTCACTACTTTGTCAATTGTTGGTGGAACTACTGGTGTTGTGTACCCATCTGCAATTGATTGCCAAACTTCAAATCCTCGTGCCTGTATATATGTCTTCATCCTTATGCTCCAAAATGCATACTTTTGTCCATCAAACTATGGTATTCCATTTTTATACGATTTGGTACTCTCCATGATCTACCTTTCAATGGTTAAATTGATTTTTGAAGGAACCTGCTCTAATACCAATTGTTGGATTATTGAGAGGGGGGGTGAATTAGTAATAGTGTAATTATAATTCTTTTTATTCAAATGTTATATCAATGTAGAATTATTATCAAATAATGAGCAATAAGAAATAAACAATCACACACATACATAGTACACCAGTGTTTTACATGGAAAACCAAATCGGGAGAAAACCACATAATGTTTTTTCTTATATGTCTTGAAGAATTACATTCATTGGAAGCACCAACTTCCTTTGTTTTCCAGTTGCAACTAGAAGGAGGCTTCAACCCCCTTGTTTCTCAGGCTACAACCCCCTATGTTCTCC
>ML815731.1:153754-164405 GCA_009831015.1 Picea engelmannii
TCTCAGCTCCAACCCTTCTTTCATCTTTTACATGTGTATCTAAAGGTAAAAATGCTATCAGTCCTCAAAAAATTTGAGCTCTACCCCTGCTTTCTAAAAATAGAAAACAGTTACAATGATTGACACCTTTCGCAGATGGTCTCCTGAATTTTGGAACTACCGGAAATGAATGTTGAGTTGTTGGGGGATCTTTTCCATAAAATTAGGGCCATCTGTCATTTTTTGTTGCTTGCTGTCACGAATTCGCTTCCAACTGGGGGAAATTGTGTTTAAACCTCTGCTTGAAATGCGGGAAAAATTTTCCATTTGTCAAGAGAATTTAAATTGCCCCTGGTTGAGCTGCCATCTGCTCCATGATCTTCCTCAAACTGTTGCCTTGAATCCTGGATCTGCTTCATTCATTCTAGCTAATATTGGGTCTTGAATGCCAACTGCATTCAAAAATATTTCTCAAAAATAGGGACACTCTGTTGCCTCCTTCCAAGTGTCATGTTCTGTTATTATGGAGTGTCGTTGATTAAATGGAACTCCCTGTCAGCTTGGCTGTCCACGTGTGATAGATCCTTTTTTGTTGTCAATCTGCCACGAGACCTATAGCTTCTTGTATTAAGCAGGCTGAGCTCCTTAATTATAGAATCTGGTGAGTAGCTTATTCCCAACGTATCAGTAGCCATCCCTATGGATCTGCAATGATCTCGATCATAGAAAGAATGGGATCAAAGGAAATAGCCTCTACCAATGGGGGTCGACTTAAAATTTCCCATGTGGCCCTCTCATCAGAGATGAAGAATAAAAAACCATCAATATACTCGTTTACCCACTGCCGCAGACTATCTAA
The DNA here is from genome assembly GCA_009831015.1 of Picea engelmannii. NCBI lineage: Eukaryota > Viridiplantae > Streptophyta > Pinopsida > Pinales > Pinaceae > Picea > Picea engelmannii. The sequence goes on from ML815731.1 coordinate 154,593, forward strand.
GATCATATTTTGTGCTATTGGGTGATTGCAGTTGAATAGATTTTCCGTTTCAGCAGCAGCAACCTCATCATTTTCACCAAGTATGTAGTATGATGAGTTATCATTTCCACGAAATGATAGTGTTTTAGGTTCCACATCACCCTTTTCAGCTGTTTGAGTGTAAACAACCTCCAGTATTACCTCAATGCCAATTTTATGAAATTCTTTAGCCATTTCCATAAGGGAATTGCTAGTCGAAATGCCATCTCCCAATGGTAGACATGGGTGGCTATCTCTATCCCAATCAAACAGAGGTTCTTCAATCAACCAGCCAAGGCCACTTGCAGGTGACATTGAATTATCTCAGTCTGAAACAAATGGAGCAAGTAATTTTGAGTATGGATCTAAAAACCCGCGCTGTGCATGAAATCGATTACCTTCGCCCCAATTAATATCTCCCATACACCGATATCCATATCATGTATAATGCCCCAACATATCCAAGGAAACATGCCAGACATCTCTAGTCTGGTTCATATAAGGATCCAATTCAATCTCTAGAGAATGATCCACGCTTGTGGCATTGTAAAGGCATAAGACAACCTTCTCCGCACTCCTTGAATATAAAGAAAAGTTGACAGATCCATCCCTGCCAAGTAAAAATCCAAAAGGATCTGGTTTTCCTCAACAAAAACCGACAGGCACACAAAAATTCTTACCCAAATGAGTCCTGACCCAAAGATCATTGGGAATGTTTAGTAAAAATGTAAGAAATAAAGGTGCTTGGCTTGAAACAAATGCTAAGTCCAGGGTATGGAAACCTGCAGGACCTTGCTGGAGTGGAGTTTTCATAAATTCCTGTTTATTTACGGTCACAAATTTGGTACCATCAGGTCCCAGAATATGAAACTACCCATCTTGAATAATCAGACCGATATAGACCCCAATGCAAACATAAATCATGGTCCAAATCACCAAATTTTTGTGGCAAGAAAACTTCTCCATCTTCTCCCGACGCATTGTGCATAAAGATGTAGGCCTGTGGGCTCATTGAGACTACCTCTCGACTCGTGGCTTGGTCTGCTGGTGCTGTGTCTATGTTGCGTGGAGTGTTGGAGCTGGAGCTGGAGATGGAGCTAAAACTTGGCCCTCGGGCCTAACATTTTGTTGGAAATTTTAATAAAATTATTTAAACAAGCCTGCATAAGGCCGAGAGCCTAATTTTGGCCTTTCCTCCTCCCTATGTGTTGGCGATTGTATGCTAGACTTTGGATTATGTGTTTTTGATGTTGCGTGCTAACCCCCAACATGCCTCGTGTTGTTGTTGATGCAGATTGTGTGGAGCTGGAGTGTTGGAATGTAAATTTGGCCTCCGGGCTAAGTTTGATGAAGCATGATAGAAAATGCGAAGGTAAAAGGCTTGAATATGAAAACTCATAACAACACCAAAAGTAAAAATTGGGTATGTCCGAACATGATCAAAATAGTGGAAACAAAGGTTGTGGGGCATTATTTGATGCCAAGGAGGCTGAGCATTCTAGCAATTCTGAACTGGAATTGCCATCAATTAAACTTTCTTGGTAGCTATTCAGTTCTTCAATAAGTTCATCTTTTGTACTATTACAAGAGGTAATCACCAGTAAACCACTAGGAGCCATGAGCTTTGAAACAGAACCCCAATAAATAATCCTTTAACTGCATCATTAGGATGAAGTACAATAGCATCTAAAGTCCGTTTATCATTGATAAGTCTAAACTGCCTCTGTAGTTTGGACTCCAATATATCATCTGCCAAGAAGTTGATACTAGTAAATCCATCCCGAACAACAAGATTTTGAGCCAATTCCACTGCCGCTTTGCTATAATCCATTCCAGTCAAGTCTGAAAATCCTTGCTTTGCAAGTGCTTGAAGGAATAGTCCATTTCCATTTCCAATATCAAGGACACTCCAGCTTGCTAGCTCTTTAGTTGCTGCCTCTAAATTTTCCTCCTCTAACTTTATGTTAGTGACACCTTCTTGATCTATATTATGGACCTACTTAAGACTTTGAGCATAGCCTTACTGTCTAAGTAGCAACAGACTCCATGACCTCAACTCCAAACCAAATTTCATCGACATGGCCATGCTCATGAAAGTTTGTTGAATCATCTGCATATACGACATCTGAGTGACTCGGAAGACCTAGCATTGATGGCTCCACATCAGTATCATGTTCATACTTGTCTAAACTGTGATAGAATTTAAGAAGTGTTGAGAGTTTTCTGCTACCTTCACGTTTTCTCTATATGCCACGAGTCATCCGCGTTATGCCCAAAATATGCCCGAAATAGATATCAGTCAGAATACTGATTTTCTCTATAAGTTATAGGGTCCTAACATAGGCTCCACCTAGGGAAGATAGCTCCGAAGGAGATGTCTAGAACAACTGAACTCTAGGAACTTGATGATCGGTGCCTTATCCATTGGGATATCCCCAACTTCAAACCCACAACCTGCACTGTGACTTGTGATCTTCAACTGAAATCAGAACTCTCTGCAAACTGAAGTTTGGATCACACATGAACTAAAAGCTGAAAAGCAATCTAAAACTGAAACTAGAAAGATGCTCATAGTACTGAGCTTATTTGCGCCCATCTACCTACCCTAATCTACTTGACAATTTTACTGAATTAGGTAATACAAAAATGCCAATGAAGCCAGTCCATTAGCTACAAAAACAAATGGACAACTTGACTCCTTGTCAGTGAAATCCTAAGTATACCTTGAGTATGTGTCCTCATAATATGAAATGGTAGCTATTGACATTTTTGGTCCTTATGGAGAAAAAATGTTTGAAAACTCAAGCTAACATGAACCTCCATGTAATCCGCTATAGGATCAATTAAAACATGATGCATGATATTTGCCTCTAGATCTTCAATGACTAGTTGATCAGTTGCATCCTCAAAATTAAACCATGCCTCTACAACTTCAGCCTTATACTTGAAAACATAATCATCATCAAACTGCAAATCAACAGGTAGTATGATTTCCTCTTGCTTTGGAGAAGGAAGATTTTCCAAGAATTCCTTGAGATCTAGGAAATTATATGACTGAATTTGAGAATCCAAAAGTTCAATATCATTTTTGAACTTTTCAATAACTAGCTCAAGAAAACAAATTTTACTTTTAGGGGAAAATTTTCTTGATTCCAAAATACGAAACACAGTTGTTAAAAAGTCTTCGTCAATGTGAAATTCTACTAACTTACCCCTGAATTCTTCTATGGCTTCACAAGATATAGGATTTGCCACATACCCTGTCATCTTGAGACATCATCAAGGCTTTGAAATCTGGATTCTTCAGCAGTGAAGTCGCTTATGAACTTTGAAGCTCAGGATCTTGAACAATGGAGTCACCAGGTGAATGGTACAGCCTTCCTGTGTTTGGCTTCTGTTCACCATCAGAAGTCAAATCTGAACTTGATATATTTTTTGGAGAACTCGAAAGCTCGAGTCCCCAGTGGAGTCGCCAAAATGTTAACGCTCTGTAATTTTCCCAAGGCCGTGGAGGCAGTCACCGAGGTAACCTCGAACCACTTGGAATGTTGGATCTAGCCCTCCAAGACTCAGAGAGGGCTCTTTTTTTTTATTTAACTTGGTTTGTATGGGATGGATGTTAGGCTAGCTATGAAAGTAATGAAAGTATGGGGTTGGGGTTTTGGTTTTTAAATAGTTGTTTTGGGACAGCAAGGAGGGCCATTGGGAAAATGGGGTATGCCCTTAAATATGTGATTCACTCTCAGATCAAGACAAAGCTCTTACACATGGAAAGGTAGTGGAAATGCTGGATCGAATTAAGTTTGAATGGTGTCAATTTGAGGAAGAACTAGGGGAGGAAAAAGCGAGCAAATGAGCAGTTAAGAATTCATAAACTGAGCTTTTTAGAGGAGAAACATAAAGATTATCACAAGATCAGATGCAGAGTATTTTGCTAATAAATTCTTCTCTGTTATTATCTTCTGACAATAAGAATTGAAAACAAGTGGAAAGATGATAGGAAAAATACTTAGCAGAGAAAGAAATGCCACCAACACGTCTGCACAAGAATCCTGTAAAAAGCATGTCCATTACATATCAATCCTTTAATGATTACAGAAAAACGTTTTCTGGCCAAACATAGCCCACGATCCAGAAAAATAAAACACCTCACAGGTCGAACCCTTCCTCTCAGCTCCAACCCTGCTTTCATCTTTTACATGTGTATCTAAAGGTAAAAATGCTATCCGTCCAAAAAAAAATCGAACTCTACCCCTGCTTTCTAAAAATAGAAAACGGTTACAATGATTGACACCTGTCGCAGATGGTCTCCTGAATTCTGGAACTGCTGGAAATGAATGTTGAGTTGTTGGGGGATCTTTGCCATAAAATCAGGGCCATCTGTCATTTTTTGCTGCTTGCTGTCACGAATTCGCTTCCAACTGGGGGAAATTGTGTTTAAACCTCTGCCTGAAATGTGGGAAAACTTTGCCATTTGTCAAGAGAATTTAAATTGCCCCTAGTTGAGCTGCCATCTGCTCCATGATCTTCCTCAAACTGCTGCCTCGAATCCTGGATCTACTTCATTCATTCTGGTTGATCTTGGGTCTTGACTGCCAGCTGCATTCGAAAAGATTTCTCAAAAATAGGGACACTCTGTTGCCTCCTTCCAAGTGTCATGTTCTGTTATTATGGAGTGTCGTTGATTAAATGGAACTCCCTGTTAGCTTGGTTGTCCACCTGTGATAGATCCCTTTTTGTTGTCAATCTGTCACAAGACCTGTAGCTTCTTGTATTAAGCAGGATGAGCTCCTTAATTGTAGAATCTGGTGAGTACCTTATTCCCAACGTATCAATATCCATCCCTATGGATCTTCAATGATCTTGATCATAGAAAGAACGGGATCAAAAGCAATAGCCTCTACCAATGGGGGTTGACTTAAAATTTCCCATGTGGCCCTCTCATCAGAGATGAAGAATAAAAAACCATCAATATACTCATTTACCCACTGCCGCAGACTATCTAAGATCATATTTTGTGCTATTGGGTGATTGCAGTTAAATAGATTTTCCATTTCAGCAGCAACAACCTCATCATTTTCACCAAGTATGTAGTATGCTGAGTTATCATTTCCACGAAATGACAGTGTTTTAGGTTCCACATCGCCCTTTTTAGCTGTCTGAGTGTAAACGACCTCCAATATTACCTCAATGCAAATTTTATGACATGCTTTAACCATTTCCATAAGGGAATTGCTAGTCGAAATGCCATCTCCCAATGGTAGACATGGGTGGTTATCTCTATCCCAATCAAACGAAGGTTCTTCAATCGACCAGCCAAGGCCACTTGCAGGTGACATTGAATTATCTTGGCCTGAAACAAATGGAGCAAGTAATTTTGAGTATGGATCTAAAAACCCGCTCCATGCATGAAATCGATTACCTTTGTCCCAATTAATATCTCCCTTACACCGATATCCATATCGTGTATAATGCCCCAACATATCCAAGGAAACATGCCAGACATCTCCAGTCCAGTTCATATAAGGATCCAATTCAATCTCTAGAGAATGATTCGCGCTTGTGGCATTGTAAAGGCATAAGACAACCTTCTCTGCACTCCTTGAATATAAAGCAAAGTTGACAGATCCATCCCTGCCAAGTGAAAATCCAAAAGGATCTAGTTTTCCTCAACAAAAACCAACAGGCACACAAAAATTCTTACTCAAATGAGTCCTTACCTAAAGATCATTGGGAATGTTTAGTACAAATGTAAGAAATAAAGGTTCTTGGCTTGAAACAAATGCTAAGTCCAGGGTATGGAAACCTGCAGGACCTTGCTGGAGTGGAGTTTTCATAAATTCTTGTTTATTTACGGTCACAAATGTGGTACCATCAGGTACACTCCCAGCATTCGGAACTACCCATATTGAAAAATCTGACCGATATAGACCCCAATGCAAACATAAATCATGGTCCAAATCACCAAATGTTTGTGGCAAGAAAACTTCTCCATCTTCTCCCGACGCGTTGTGCATAAAGATGTAGGCCTGTGGGCTCATTGAGACTACCTCTTGACTCATGGCTTGGTGTGTTGTTGCTGTGTCTATGTTGCATGGAGCACTATATATGGAGCTAAAACTTGGTCCTCGGGCCTAACATTGTTTTGGAAATTTCAATAAAATTATTTAGACAAGCCTGCATAAGGTCGAGAGCCTAATTTTGGCCTTTCCTCCTCCCTATGTGTTGGCGATTGTATGTTGGACTTTGGATTATGTGTTGTTGATGTTGCGTGCTAACCCCCAACATGCCTCGTGTTGTTGTTGATGCAGATTGTGTGGAGATGGAGCATTATAGCACTTCTGAACTGGAATTTCCATCAATTAAACTTTATTGGTAGCTATTTAGTTCTTCAATAAGTTCATCTTTTGTACTATTACAAGACGTAATCACCAGTAAACCACCAGGAGCCATGAGCTTTGAAGAAGAACCCCAATAAATAATCATTTAACTACATCATTAGGATGAATTACAATAGCATCTAAAGTCCATTTATCATTGATAAGTCTAAAATGCCTCTGTAGTTTGGACTCCAATATATCATCTGCCAAGAAGTTGATACTAGTAAATCCATCCCGAACAACAAGATTTTGAGCCAATTCCACTGTCGCTTCGCTATAATCTGTTCCAGTCAAGTATGAAAATCCTTGCTTTGCAAGTGCTTGAAGGAATAGTCCATTTCCATTTCCAATATCAAGGACACTCCAACTTGCTAGCTCTTTAGCTGTTGCCTCTAAATTTTCCTCCTCTAACTTTATGTTAGTGACACCTTCTTGATCTATATTATGGCCCTGTTTAAGACTTTGAGCATAGCCTTACTATCTAAGTAGAAACAGACTCCATGACCTCAACTCCAAACCAAATTTCATCGACATGGCCATGCTCATGAAATTTTGTTGAATTATCTGCATATACGACATCCTAGTGACTCGGAAGACCTAGCATTGATGGCTCCACATTAGTATCATGTTCATCCTTGTCTGAACTGTGATAGAATTTAAGAAGTGTTGAGAGTTTTCTACTGCCTTCACGTTTTCTCTATATGCCACGAGTCATCCGCGTTATGCCCAAAATATGCCCGAAATAGATATCAGTCAGAATACTGATTTTCCCTATAGTTTATAGGGTCCTAACACCACATACCACTGGAAACGACATGAAAAACACTATCTATCTAGGATAGTTTCCTTGAAAAATTCACTGTCCTTCAACTCATTATTCTAGAATTAAGCATGGGTTCCCTTACTCCACAAAGCGTCTTCTTGTGAAGGATTTCACTATAAGGGGACCACTTTGGAGTTCATCCATATTTATTTATTATCAACATGACGAGACAACAATGAGTCATATTTACATCAAAAAATCTTGGGTCCATTACCCAAACCTTTGTGTTGCGGGGATTTCTTCAAGGGTTGACATCAATGACAACCAACCTTAATCAACAATGTCCCCCTTTAGCATTGATGGCAACTCTCTGATGCAATATTGAAATCATATCACTCATGCTCCCCCTAGAATAATGCATTTGTCCTCTGCATATGATAAATCTCATGCTCTCCCTGGAACCATGCCTCTGTCCTATGTATCTGATAAATCTACCCCCTCTGGAAACATGCCTCTATCCTCTGCATCTGATAAAAACTCTCCCCATTTTTCATCAATGGAAAAGGTATCTTTGCATTCGGGGTTTCTCCCCCTGACTAAACTGTCCTCTTAAGGTGCTTCCTCGTGTAAATCTAAGACATATAAGATAACCATTAAAAAAAAATTCAAAAAGAATTCATTTTGTAGTAGAAATAAATCCAAGTATTTGGCAAAGATATTCAAAGGCTTCCTATGTAAGTGGTTTTGTAAAGATATCTGCCACTTGTTCTTTTGTGCCCACATACTCAACTCTGATATTCTTTTCTGCAACTTGCTCCCGTAGAAAATTATACTTGATTGGAATGTGCTTCGTCTTGGAGTGCATCACCGAGTTTTTCGAGATACTGATGGTGCTTGTATTATCACAATAGATAGGAATGCGCTCATCATACTCAACCTGTATATCTGTCAGAGTTTGTTTCACCCAAAGAACCTCTGTACAACATGATGTTGTTTCAATATACTCTTCCATGGTTGTAGATAAATATACTAATGATTGTTTCTTACTTAGCCATGATACTAAACACTCACCCAAGTAGAACACTGCTCCACTGGTGCTTCGTCGGTCATCAATACAACCTGCCCAATCTTCATCTATGTATGCAATAAGTGATATATCCTTTCCTTTTGGATACCATAATCCAAACTCTTATGTTCCTTTGAGATATTCAAAAATCCTCTTTACTGCTAATACATGTGATTCCTTTGGCGCTACTTGAAATCATGCCACCTGTCCAACTGCCTGTATTACGTCTAGTATGGATGTTGTCACATATAGTAAGCTGTCAATCATTGACCTATATTTCCTCTGATTTGTATACTTCGAATCATCATCTTTGCTCAACTTGCAACTGGTTTGCATGGGAGTGATAATTGGTTTGCAATCTTCAATTCCAAAAATGTTTAGCATTTCTTTGATATACTTGGTTTGAGAAATAAAAATTCCTTGGTTGCTTTGACGTATCTGAAGTCCTAGAAAGAAGGATAGTCCTCCAAGTAACGACATTTCAAATTCCTTTTCCATATCTTTTGCAAATTTCTGGCTTAACCTCTCATCATCACTACCAAAAATAATATCATCAACATCAACTTCAATTAATAAAACATTACCTTGATTTACCTTGATGTAGAGTTTATTGTCCGCACTTCCTTTTTTGAACCCTACCTGCTGCAGATACTTATCCAGTCTAGAGTACCATGCTCTAGGAGCCTATTTTAGATCATACAGGGCCTTCTTTAATTTACACACATAATCTATGTTCTCTGACAACTGAAATCCTTCTGGTTGTTCAATGCAGACTTATTCTTCAAGTTCCCCATTCAGAAAAGATGATTTTACGTCCATCTGATATACTTTAACATTTTTAGAGCATGCATAAGCTAAAAGCAAACATGTTGCTTCCATTCTAGCAACTAGGGAAAATGTCTCTTTAAATTCGATTCCTTCAATCTGTGCATATCCTTTACATACCAATATAGCTTTTTTTCTTGTCACATGTCCATCTTCATTCAATTTATTCTTGAAAACCCATTTTGTGTCGATCACATTCTTATTCTTTGGTCATGGAACCAATTCCCAAGTGTCATTTTTCTCTATTTGATCCAATTCTTCATCCGTGGCCTTATTCCAAAATTCATCCTTGCTGGATTCTTCAAAACAGTTTGGTTCAAATGTAGATAAGAGTGTCAGGTGTGTTTGTTCTAGTGAATGGATTTTTCTTCTAGTCTCAACTCTTGCATTTTTGTTCCAGATAATTTGATATAAAGGATGATTCTTATGTACTCGTTTACTGGGTGTCTTTGGAGACACTTGCCAAACTTTCTCATCTGCTTCTGTCGGATTCTCTTCATCTTCCTCTTCTACTACTTTTTCATCTTCTTCTTCGAAAAGTTGTTCCATTGATTTGTTTTCTTCTTCTGTTGATTTTGGTCTACCTGTTTCATCAATTGTTACATTGATGCTTTCAAAAACTTTGTTTAATCTTAGATTGTAACACTTGTATTCTTTCCTTGTACTTGAGTAACCAACAAGTATTCCTTTGTCCACACGAGAGTCAAACTTTCCCATTCTGCCATCTTCTCTTTTGATGTAGCATTTGCTTCCAAAAACTC
>ML815731.1:173210-188206 GCA_009831015.1 Picea engelmannii
AGGCTTTAATAATATGAAGGGGACAAAAAAAAAAAAAAAAAAAAAACAGAAGGGGGCAAAGGGTCCATCTCTTTTGTTGGCAACAGTTTTTTCACCCTTGAAAAAAGCACAATCTTGAGTCAGTATCTCATCATTTTGGGTCTAGTATGGATTTAAGAGATTTTTTCTCGTTATTAAGTTTTATCTCCCCCATTTGGTTACTATTCCAACCACACAGAGCATTTGTTGATGCCTCATGTATCACAAATGTATCCTAGTTTACAATCATGCTTCCTAAGTCACATAATGTGTCGTGCTTTTGTTCAAGGGAAGTTTAAACTTGTGTCGACCATTTCACAGTAACTCTCTATCCTCTCAAGTTGGCCTTCCAACATTTTTCAAGTCTGTCTCATCATCACAAGTATCACTGTCTTTTACTCGTGTTAGTATAGAAGGTCCCCATTAACTTCTTTCTAGTGGGTCTTCTCTTATCGTCTTCGACACATTTCTATGAGAGTATGACCCATAGTTTCACATTGGGCCTATTTCCATTTTTAATAGGTGACCTTGCACTTAGTATATGACATACCATCATTGGTCATTGACTGAGTGGTTCCCCTTATGTTCAACGTCAACAACAATCATCATACATAGGGATTCATGTAGTACCTTGGCTTCCATTTGAACCCATTGGTGTATTCCTCATCTTTGTCAGTAGTATTCATCATTGGATACTATTAAGAGAGTATATGTCGTGCACTATTTCCATATGGTGCATCCCAGAGTCATACCTTGGTGTGGTACTTACAATTTGTTCATCTGAGTCCTTCCAAATATTTTCCCTTCTGCTACCGCTCATGATGGATGATGGAGGATGCCCTAATGCCTTCCTTTCAACATATCTCTTCCTATAAAATTCAACAAACATTGCTCTAGGATAGGGATGTAGAGTCATATTTGGTACCTTGGGGCTTGCAATCATCAATGGCAGGTTCCCTCGCTACTGACAGTGGGAATACATCAATGTCCCCTCCTCAATAGATTCTACCAGGTGTTCGACATCAGCTCATTTTATTCACACTTGTTAGATTCTACCATGGTACTTTGACACCCATTATTATTATCATTGGGTTTTCTTGTGTTTGTTAATGATATACATAAATGATCGGTAATCAAACGATGTCTCACTATTTTTGACCCCAATGCATATATTCACATACTATAGACTCATACCATGGTGGCTATTTTGATGACTTCGGGTGAAATACGAGCATCACATATTTTTTGATCCTATCTGGCATATTGTACCACGCCACAGACATTGGTACTTGTAGAGCATAATCTTGTTCACACCATTGGTCTCGGATATCCTTTGTTTTTTATTTTGAGACATAGCTCCATTGTGTATCTGTTTGTGGATATGATCTACTTTCATATGGATCTACTTTGTATTATTTGTGGCCATGTTTTATACTTTTATATATCACACAGATCCACTATGTATTGCTCCTGACCATGGACATTAGTCATACTTTCATATGTACCATGGATCCACAATGTACTTTATTTGGTGTCCATGCTTGCATCACTCTTGAGTATGAGTATGCCCGAATTGCTAAGAGAATACTCTTACTTGATTTTGGTTGATGGTTTATGTTTTTGGATCAGCTGTGTAAATGTGGATGAACTTGCACAGATAAGATCTCGCTAGGAAAGGACATACATAGTTTGCAGAAGAAATGAGAAAAGACACAAATGAGAGAGAGAGAATCAAGAATTGTATTAACTGAATGAATGAATGATAATTTACACATGATATACTTTATATAACTCAACTAATGCGCACTGGAATATAAGACAATGCGCCATATTGGTGTTCTAGAGTGAACTAGACACACATCAACAATTACAGGAGTTAACTGCCACCTACTCTAAGTCAACTAGCCTTTCATTCCTCATTTAAGTGAGTGATGGCATAAATAATGTGCCACTCTGGTGATAATCCCAAGGATAGTGTGCATTAGAAGTGATGATCCCAATGATGCATGGTGTTGGCCCTCGACCAAGTTTTAAGGAAACATCGGTCGGGTTTGACAACTTTTGTACTTCGATAGGCTGGTCGAAGATGGAGCCCCCAGGCGGAGTTGAGATCGCAGGATCTCACCTTTTTTGTGGACCCAACAAGGGGTTCACTAGGGTTTGGGTATTAGGGTTTAGGGGATGTTGGCCCATGAGTTTACCCATGTTTAGGCCTTTTTGTAAGGGATGTAAAATTATAAATAAGAAGGAATGTAATGTAGAAGTAGTGGTGTAATTAGCTACGTGCAAGAGGAAAGTAGTTTTGAGTTGCTTTGTGCAACAAACTTTGTATGTAAGGATTTGTGAGTAATAGAGGAGTTGGATCTGTGCCTTGACCTGATTTTGGGAAGGTGGATCTGGTGCTTAGTGCATAGATCACCTGTCTAGTGTGAAGCTTGGCTCTATGACTTAGTGCACATGAGCAGATGGATGTAAGAGATTGAAGACTAATAAAGAAGAAGAATTCATTGGTGGACGTAGCCCCACACTGGGGTGAACCACGTAAATCTTGTGTTGATGGTTTGCTTTGTGCTATAATTTTTATGCTGTGAATCTTCTTAGTGCATTGAATGTTATTAATGATATATAAATCTATAAATGTTTAATGCTTTGTATATGTTGAATGTGTTAGATCTGACTTATGATACTAAAGTGCGATGTGTATTTTTTCTTTGTTACTACGTCGATCTGTACTTAGGGTTTGAACTTCTATGTGAAGAAATCTAATGAATTAATATATGTTTTTCCTAAGTACCCTGCGAATTGTTGTAATCACAGATCTATGTCCCATCTTGGTTACAGCCACATGAGTCATGTAACCCCCCTGCCTCTACCTCGGGTGAGACTTCTCCTGCTTCGCAGGTGTTGTCGAAAGGGTCGATAGTTAGGTGTTTTGTTGTGCTGTTGAAGCATTGAATCCTGGGTCTGCCCATGTGCCAACAAATGGTTCTGTTGTTGGGAAAGAAAGAACCGCCCCACGTAGGTCACCGGGTTTGTGGTGGACCTTGCAGAAAAATGCATGGAGGGGATGCAAATGAATTGGGTGCGCTACCATGTCAACGAGCTCGAGAAAGAATGTCGTGAAGCATAGGATCAGGGATATGAGTTCCATTTCAACTGGTTTCTTGTGTTGATCACATTTGTCACTTGGCAAATCTTAGAGGGAGCAACTTTTCCAGAAATTGAGCCATCAGAGCCATTGGCAGCTAGATTTTCTACCTTATGGTATACAAATGATATGTCGAAGAAATGGAAGTCGAATGCAGTGTTCCATGCCTACTATCAGCAACTGAAGGTTTCTATCGAGTCTTTCTTTCAAATGAAACCATGCACTCTGCACCAGTACAGACCACTAGCTAAGTTTTGTGTAGATCCACACTTTATTTATATCATTGCGCGCAGAGATGAGAGTAAGGAAGAGTTATAGTCCTATTATAAGATGACCGACGAAGACATGGAAGAGATCATGAAGGAGTGGCCAACGGAGTTCCTGGTACCAGTTGATGATGCATAACTCTCTGACCCTGACATCATAGGAAGCCCCTTGGTCACCCGGTTTGAGCATGCAGGACAGACACGTGCGAAGAAAAATAAGAAAAAGGAGGAAGTTTAGAACATAGAAACTGATGAGGAGGACAATGCCTCAGAAGAAATTAGACCTGGCTCGCCCATAGGAGGAGGAGGAGATGAATTAAATCAAGAAGTAGGAGGGGAACAAGTAGAAAAACAAGGCGAAGGTGAAGCTGCACCGCCAAAGGATCCCCCTACCGAGGTAGAAACATCGAAGAAGAGGAAGGTTTCTCCATAGAAACCTTCAACAATAAAGAAGATTGCGCCAGTAAGCTCTAGCTAGAGGCTACACTCACGGAGGATGACATTGGTCTATTCCGAGGAAAAATGGAGGATGCATCCAAGGACCTCTTACATAGATATGGTGCAAAGCAAGAAGAGTTGTACGTAAGAGTTGAGAAGGAACTAAAGGAAATTCAGCGAGCCATTCAATTGAGCCACGTAGTACCTACTCCGCCTTCCTCGTCGAAGACTGTAGAGTTGGGGGATGATCCAACCCAACTTCGAAGACTTGCATATGCAACAGAGGATCAACTTCAGTGAGTCTAAGGAGAAAAGGAGCATGCCACAGAAGCCCTGAAGAAAGAAAAAGATGAGATCTTGGAGCAACTACAAGTTGCGCGGTACTGTATATCTGTGTATGAAAACAAGAAAGATGAGTTCTGGGCCATGCTCGAGGAAGACAAAGGAAATATACAGATGGAAAAGGACCAACTGCTCATAGATCAGACTACAATCAAAGAAGTGGTGAGAAAATAACTTCGCTCTATGCCAGGCTTGGCATAGGAGGAACATGAGGTAGTTGAGGTTCAAGTGATGAAGCTCGCTGAGGCCATCCAGCAGCTTCAAGCATGGGTAACAAAGTTGGAGATTCAAGCAGTAACAAGAACTCTGCAGAAAGTGCATGACCATAGGGAGGAAGCTACTAAGATCACAATGGAAAGGATCAGAGTCCTCTCCTCAGAATGCAAACAATTGAGTGATAGAATCACGTAGACCTATGAACGCCTCACGAAATATCTAGAGATTATGAAGTTGGAAGCGCAACTAAAGGAGGCACAACAGTAGGCACTGTTAGTAAAAGAAAATATGAAGTTACTCACTGCGGTCGAGAGAATGAGGAGATCACAAGAACAACGTGTTGTCTAGCAATAGATTACTTCCATCTAGGGTAGAGTAATGGAAGTCAAACAAAGGCTACAACTATTACAGGAGGAAGCCTACGTGGTGTTTGAAGAGATCGAAGGACAAGGTTTACAACTGGACCAGGTGGTTGCGACAATGGAACAATGCCTGGAAGGGCTTGTTATAGAGCAATTGATCTAGGAGTTTTCTGATTAGGAAGCTTAGGCGAAGTAGCAGGTTGAGGTAGCTCAAGCTAAGCTTGAGGCCTTCGAAGTAGTGTTTCCCAGATCTGAGTGACTCGAGATGAGTCACAGGTGCATTTTGGGGGCTTGTTGGCCCTCAACCGAGTTTTAAGGAAACATTGGTTGGGTTTGACCACTTTTTTACTTCGACAGGCTCGTCAAATATGGAGCACCCAGACGGACCTGAGATCGTGGGATCTCACTTTTTTTGTGGACCCAACAAGAGGTTCACTAGGGTTTTGGGTATTAGGGTTTGCGGGATGTCAGCCCATGGTTTTACCCATGTTTAGGCCCTTTTGTAAGGGATGTAAAAGTATAAATAAGAAGGAATGTGATGTATAAGTAGCAATGCAATTATCTACATGCAAGAGGAAAGTAGTTCTAAGTTGCTTTGTGCAACAAACTATGCATGTAAGGATTTGTGTGTAATAAGGGAGTTGACTCTGTGCCTTGACCTAATTTTTGGAAGGTGGATCTGGTGCTTAGTGCACAGATCACCTATCCACATTCTAGAGGAATCCTCTTGACTGCAGCAATCGTTGAATTCGAGTAGCTAGTAATAAACAAATCCTCAACATATAGAAATAGGAGTAGAAGTGAATTAGTCGTCTTGAGCATGTAAACCTTTAGGTCTAACTTACAACATACAAATTTCTGTGATAGCAGGTAGGATTCCATCTTAGCATATAATTCCCTCGGGGACTGTTTGAGGAAATAAAGTGACTTCTTCAATCGATAGACCAAATATGAATCCTGCATAAAGCCCTGGGGATGCTCCATATAGATCTCCTTAGAGAGATCTCTTTGAAGAAATTCATTCTTCACATCCATCTGATGGAATTCCCATCCCTTGGTTTTCGCAATGGAAATTTCCAAGTGTATGGAATCCATGTTCTCTACTGGAGTGAAGATCTCGTCCTAGTTAATGTTTTGCACCTACTGAAATCCTTTGGAAACTAGCCTGGCTTTGTATCTGCTAACATTTCCATCTATTGTTCTCTTAGTCTTGTAGACCCATATGCGCCTAACAAGTTTCCTTCATGAAGGAAGGGGAACTAGATCCCAAGTCTGGTTCTCGAGGAGGGAGTTGTACTCCTCCTACATGGCGGATTCCCAATAGCCTCACCATAAAACTGTGGATTTGAAGACTGAACCAAGAAGAGATTCCTCGGTGGCATCGGTTCAGTGGAGATGAGAAAAAGAGGAGTCTCCTCGAAATTAGATCGAGTATTCCTGGTATCATCTAGATCCCCAACAATATCTGTTGCATTCTAAAGAGTAGTCTTGGCCCACTTGGGCCTTGGATATGGCTCTGCATCTACATATGCATGCACTAACTCTGCATATGACTATACTGACTTGGTATATGAATCAAAGAATCCTGTGAATCAGAACTCTCATCTAAAGAAGAGTCGACATGTGCATGTTCATCATCTCTCACAGGTGGAAGAATAAAAGTGTCTTCATGTGGCTCATGTGGTGCATGCGAGATACTTTCCTCAAATTGGACATTGTTCTCAATGATGAGCCGGTACGTAGATGGATCAATGAGTCTATGTCCCTTCACATCATATAGGTTTCCAACAAATATACACTCTATACTCTATGGATCAAGTTCCTTCCTCTTCTCAGAGGGAATCCTAGCCCATGCACATGAACCGAATTTATGGAAGTGGGTCACTTCCGATTTGAGGCTGCTCCAAGCCTTGAAGGGGGTCTTATCCTTGATAGATCTATGGGGATATTTTTTTTGGATGTAGTTCACACAATTAATTCCTTCAACCCATAATCTTTGTGGAAGTGACTTTGCATGTAGCATGCAAGATGCCATCTCTTTTAGGGATCTATTCTTCCACTCAACAACTGTGGTTTGCTACGAAGTATAAGGAGTTGTGCGTTGCAACTGAATCCTAGAATCAAGAGAAATATTTTGTACCTCATGGTAGACATACTCCCCCCCATTACATATTCATACGAATTTGATATTCCTTCCTGACTGTGTCTCAACAAGGGTTGTGAAATCTTTGAGATGCTGAAAGACTTCAGATTTGTGCCTTAGAAAGAAAGTCCAGGTGTAGCATGTGAAATCATCAACAAAAATGAGCATGTAACTTTCTTTATTTATTGATGGATGTAGAAAATGGCCTATGATATCTCTTTGTATTAGATGCAAAGGAGAGGAGGCCTTCTGAGTATTTCCTTTGTCAAATTTCTCTTGAGAGTGTTTTCCAAGAACATATCCCTCACAAATTCCTTTGGAGAAGTGGATGTTGGGTAGACCTTTCCACCATTCCCTACTTGGTAAACTGTTGCATGTATCTAAAATTTAAATGCATGAAACTCACGTTCTATATCCTACTACTTTCATCAGCATGTGTAAGCAATAATGCATAATCTAGTTCAATAAATTCAGAAAATGTGTAGAGTTTGGATTGGTGATTTACCTCACCGGTTGCAAATTTGGAATTGGTTTCCATGTCATAGATATCCAAAGCACCGTGTCTGAATATTAATTTCTTTTTAGTGCCATAGTTTTTCATCTGATACATGAAGAGAAAATTGAAAAAGATTTTGGTAACATGTAGAACATTCTTGAAGCTCCTGTTTGTGAGTTCAACTCTTCCTTTGTCGGTGACTTTGACTGGAGAGTCTTCCCCCATCAGAATCGAAGGACATTTGCATGCATCCAATGAAGAGTAGACTTTCTTTGTGGATTCCATGTGGGGTGATTCACCTGAATATACAATCCAAGCATTCAGAGAGAATCTAATGGAAATAAAATCATGTCTAGAATTGCCTTTCTTGGGGTTTAGATCTTATGGCTTCTTCTTCTTGGCACCCTCGGGGATGCGATATCCAAGGTTGTTTTGCTGAAGTGTTTGTGCCATTTGATCTATATTTTTCTGCATGCATGTCGATTCTGGATGGAATCCTCATTGGTAGTAAGTGAATTTCTCCCCTTTCCACCTTTGGATCCATAGCAATCATTGAAGGGTTTTGAGTACCCTTCCTTATTTGGATTTGCATGTCCCTTCCCTTTGTCTTTCTGTTTAGATTTCTGATTTTGGTGACTGCTACCATATTGCACAACAAGTGCATGCTCCTTTGAGCCTTTAATTTTTCCCATATTGATGAGCTTGGTATGCTCTTGCATCAGAGACTCGATAAAGGCCTCAAGAGAGGGAATTTTCTAGGTATGTAAATGTGGATGAACCTGCAAAGATAAGATCTAGCTAGTAAAGGACATACACATGTTGCAAAAGAAATGAGAAAATATGGAAACGAGAGAGAGAGAGAATCAAGAATTGTATTAACTGAATGAATGTGTATACAAAAACTGAGTATTCCATACCAAGTTTGAAAATAATGGTAATAGCCATTTGTTTCTCCTCCTTAGGTTTATCAATCTGCAGGCCTTGAGTTGTGACAAAAAATCCATATATTTGGTAAAACAATCTTGGATATTGTCGAAGGTTTTTGGATCCACAATGAGTAATTCCACCTCGAGCATGTGTCCCCTCATCTCATCCTATTTTCCAGAAAGTCCTTCCATGGTGGTCCAGACTTCATTGAGGGTTTTATGAGAGGATATGTGAAAGAGGAGCTCAGGATAAATAAGACTGCAAATAGTTCCATACGCTTCATCCATCAAATTCAGATACTTGGATTTTTCTATGGATGATGTAGGTTTAGTCTTTGTGCCCATGGTTAACCTACACAATCCTCTCCTTTGAATATGCATTTCCATCTTGTGCTTCCATGCAAAGAAATTGTACAGTGTAAGAATCAATTCTTTTGGAAATTCCATTTTTCCGCTGTCTTTAATATTCGGTATCGACAAAAAGAGTCCGGTGTGTCCTTTTCCTAGAAATCCGTCGTGTCTGGTACCATGTAAATGCAGATGAACTTGCACAGATAATAACTAGCCAGCAAAGGACATACACATTTTTCAGAAGAAATGAGAAAAGACGGAAATGAGAGAGAGATAATCAAGAATTGTATTAGCTGAATGAATGAATGATAATTTACACATGATATACTATTTATAACTCAACTAATGCATAGTGGAAAAGAATCCAATGCGCCATAGTGGTGGTCTAGAGTGATATGTACACACACCGACAATTACAGGATTTAAATTCCACCTAGTCTAAGTCAACTAACCTTTCAGTCCTCAGCTAACTAACTATTGACATCAGTAATGAAGCATTGTAGTGATAATCCCAAGGACAATGCACATTAGTAGTGATGATCCCAATCCTTCATGGTGATAAAACCAATGTGGAATTAAGACTCCACTCAATTGATCCAACTTCACTAGACTTCATTCCACACATAGGGAAAATTTATGATATTGGATAATGACTAATAAACATAGGGAAAAACTTAGGAAAACTAAATCCTAGGTGTGTGTGAAGTATCTCCAGCAAGTTGTTCAGGAACCTTCATGAGTTCACTTTGTTGCATCTTCGCCTTGCAGAGTTATAATATATTTATTCCATTATTTTTCCCTTCTAACCTCACACATTAGGGGTATMTTTTATAGCACAAATTGCCACACATATGCTTTTGTAACATGGCCTTAAACTTTTCCCATCTTGTTAATCAAAATCCCAAAATTTCCTCATAAGTCARCTAAAAAAATTCAAATTTATTGATATRTGAGGGTTTCCTTTATGCGACACAAAGACATCCTCACCTTGCAAKATTAAAACCCATAGATTCCCTCAAAAATTTTGAAAAAAAAATATTTCCGCAATTTTGGGAAATTTTTTTAGTTAGGCTTATTTCCCAACATCCCTAACCYTGTACTAAACATATTTCAACCTCCCAAACCTCTTTGGGATGGTATAAAAACACSGTTGAAGGAAAATATGAGGACAACTCTGATGGTGCAAGGTTATTATGTTGAGATTTAACAAGCTCTCATAATCCCTTCATTCTCCAAGAAGCAACCCCTGACCTGGAAACTCCTTTTCTAGTGTTCCTTCCTCTCCTATATAGMCATAAGGCATGATCCTATMTTTATTGGGTTATCTGAGGAAGAGCATAGTTATTGAGTTGATGCTCAAACTACTTTTGGAGGAACCCGAGCAGTTGGATCCGAAGCAATGTCATAATTTGAACCAGGTTGTAACCAACTTTCATATATTGTTAACAATAGAAGAGATCTCTTTCCCTCCTATATTGTGTTCATTGCAATTTTATATGTTTTTATTATTCATATATTCCTTGATTTATACACTTTATAAATGCCACTTGAACCTATAACTACCTTTTTTAAACACTATCTTGGTTTCCTATTTCAGGTTGGTTCCAGGAGAGACTAGGAGCTCTTCAAGAAAAACGAGTGGGGATCAACATCGAACAAAGGGTTTTAGGTGAAAGTATTCTCCTTTTCCATTCCCTTCTCTCTCCTAGTGAAAAAGTAGTTATTTCATGTTTTCATTCTTGTTTGTGAGGGTATATTTCAATCTTCTTAATTTGGTCTTTCTTTGCTATGACTTGACCAAAGGTCACAAGGGGAAAATCCCTTAATCAAAATTGGTGACCATACTAGGGAATCTCATAGTTTGGGTCATTTCTTAGGGTTTCCTGTTTTCTCTTGATTTTTTGTGGTTTTGTTTTGTTTATTAGATTTATTTTCTAAATATTTAGCCTCTTAGGAACTTTTGTTAAAGTTTCTGGAAACCCCTTTCTAGAGCGGCTTTTAATTTTTCAAACATTTATATCCCATCCATGCCTGTCCCTTCTATAACCCATAGACATCCATGTTTTTCCTGTGTATGACCTACAGATATCCGTGAGTTTTGATGCACATAGTCACATACTTGTGTAAAATTAAGGGTTTTTAAAAAACTTCTCTCAGAGTCTGGAAGTTTAGGTTGGTTGTTTAGCTTTGGTTGAGCCTCCTGGGTGGTTTTGTTGTTTGTTTCTTTTTTTGAAGTCTTTCAAAACTTGTTAATCACATAAAAATAAAACAAAATATAATTCTTTTGTTGAATTCAGTTCTTGTTTATAAGGTTTTTGGGTTGATTGAGAGGTCATCCTTGTTTTCCTACGTTGTGTGTCCAGTCTTCCTGAGTTTTCATTTACTCTTGGCTGACTGCTTTATTTTTCTATACCTGCTTCTCCTTGTTTACAAAATTAAAAGAAAATTGCATTTGTTTTTCATTTTATTTCTTTTACACAAAATGATAAAACAAATATACTTGTTTTCCAAGTTTCTTCTTTTCTTGAAACCTTTCCCTAAATTATTGAAAGAAAAGATTTAGTTAACTAGAATTCAAGTTGCTTTTCATTATAGTTTCTGTTGGTAGTGGTGTCCTTTTTCAAAGAAAAGAACCATTTTTTGAAATGATTTTCATTTTACCTTCAAGAGAATATTCTAGGTTACATTACAAAGTGTTGTAAATATTCCATCTGTTATTCCCTAAAGTTGCACTTGACTGTGAGAGGGCAAGCTAGGGCATCATTCGTTTATAGAAAAGTGTTTATAAGGTTTTATGATTTGGTTTTTTTAGTAGGGTAGTTGAAAACTGGCTCAAGGTTACAACATAACATGAAAATCAAGATCAGGACATAGCATATCCCATTGGCTGAATAATATGTGGACACAGATGGATTAAACCAATTAAGAAAAAGGAAGATGAAATCTTCAATTTGTCAACTTCACAGGAATTCTCGTCTCAAAATGTCATAAAGAAACAAGACAATCATATTGATATCAAAACGTTGAAAAATTATCTCTACGGTAAAATTTTCACTCTATAAATTAACAGTCAAGAATAAAAAAGCATTGCAATCTGAATAATGAATTCAAGCATGAAGAAAGAAATAATAGAGTAGAAAAAGAGGGTCTAACCATCCATATGCCTTTGCTATTAAGTTTCAAATTGAACATGAATGACTTTTACAATGAACTTCACAAAAGGTCCCCTGGATCTCCAATTTTTCGACCCTCACATAGTCTTTCTTCTGTCTATTTAAACTATCTATAAAACTTCTAGATCCTATCATCTAGTATAGCTTTAATGACTAGATTTGAATAGTATCTATCTATTACGGTGGTTCACTAAAAAAAAAGCTTCTACAATCCCAAAATAGATCACAACTCAACAACTTGATATTGTATGATATTGCCAGCATTTACATTTGATTCTATAAAATAGGAATTAGTTTGATTTAGTCAAACAGATCATGGTTTTAGCATCTCACTAACCAAAAATGAGTAAGCATTTCCATATTTCCAAGAAAACATTTAAATCATGATTGTAGCAAATCTCCATGTAACCTTTAGGATATAATCACAGCAGTAGCTTTAGCATTTTTTTGTTTGAGATTTGTGGTAAGCATGACATTGTGCCAATAGAGTCTGAAGTTTATCTCCCTGAGTTCTTTGAGCAATTCCCTTTTCTCTTTCTTCTTATTTTTAAAACCTTGAATCCTTTCTTGTTGGCGAGCATTCCATTGATCTATTTGTGCCTTTTCTTTCTTTAACTATCTTACTGTTTTTTGAAATTCCTTGATCATTTCTTTATCAGTTTTGATTTTAACTCTGAATTCTGAGCATTCTTCAAAAGGTGCAGGTTCATTCAGGTTTAAGGAAACTTTGGGTTCTTTTTCTTTAACTTGGTACTTTGAGACTAATCCCGAGCTATGTTCTTCATCAAAACTTGTTGAGTCTATAGCTTCAGGCACATCTTAAATGCGATCTGAGTCTTCAAAGTAATCATGTTTATTCTCAGGGTTTTCACTGATACCTTTAGCCATCTCTTTAGCTTTTGATAATCTGGTTGAACCTCTTGTTACAGGTCCTATAGATGATGAAATCATTTTTTTACCTTTGCTGACTAGTTTCTTAGGCAATGAAGTTTTTTTTTCCCTTTTCTTGGTACCTACTTCAACATTCTCAGAGTCATCTTCTATAACTATGACGTTTTCTTCTTTGATTGATGGATTAGACATGGCCTTTAACTTCAGTCTATACTTGTTGGTGACCCTAGTAGAATTCCTTCTAGGTTTTTGTGATACAGATAGACCTTTAACCCTTTTCCCTTTGGCTACAACACCCTTTTTACTAGTTGATGGTGATTCATGCTTGACTGTAGTTTGAGTATCAAAATATTTATCTGAATCATTTTCCCCGTTAACATCTTCTTCAGAAAACATTTCAATTTCTGGATCCCACCTAGGTCTTTTACTTCTGCTACTACTCGTCACCCTGATATCAGGCATCTCCTCTTTCACAGGGGTTTCATCAATTGAAATATCTTGGCTCTGTGTAATAGTCTTTCCCCCTTTGTCTTTCTTCTGTTTATTGGACTATGTGTTAGGGTTTAAAGATTGCGTGAGCCAGATCCAGGGATTTTGTAACTCTCTCAAAGAAGACATAACTAAAGTTTTAATTAGGACTTGATGAAACAGACTGCTCTTAGCATTGGTGGAAAGTGACTGCACTCTCTTTGACATCTTTATCAAGATTTTGAGTAGAAAATAAGGGAGATTTAAAGGGTAATCACCATTTAAATGCGTTAGTATCCTAATGTGGTAGATATAGACCAGTGAAAATCTACCTTCACAGGTGATATACTTGTGGATCATGATCCGAGTAGTGTGCCATTCGGGTCGAATCTAGCTATGAGGTACTCCCCTTTTCCAATTCGGATTTTACTTATGTGGAAGCAAGAATTGGTTTACAAACTCTGTAACCACATGCTCTTTCTTCCACCATCTTTCTCCTCCAACCACCAACCTGCAAGCCTTTTCAATTGTCTGCTCTATCACTAGCATCAACATCTTACCAATCTCCACCTCGTGACCATCAAAATTCAGAATGAAATGCATGGAGACCTGCTCATTGTAACCTTGAAAAGTGGTAAGAAATTCAAACCACCCTGTGGCTTTGAACCTTTGAGCCATCTGAGGATAGGCTTCAAGAAGTTCATCACCCTCTGGTTCTATTCTGACTACCTGTCTGCTCCTCTTTGGGACCATCAAAACACAATTTTGTAACTAGCGTCCTCGGGTTCCAAATTCGCCACCTGCAATCTGTTAGTGTATAATGTTCCTTTGAGCAAACACCTGCACGTGAATTCAGCAATATCAGACAGGTAGAATATAATGATCATTGAGAATTGGGTGATTTAAAATGAGTCTTGCGCGGGTACACAACAATCGGATTATGAAATGGTTTGAATCAATAAATGATTCCAAGCTATTGTGGATGCATGCGAACTCTCAATCCACGATTCATGTCATCATAATGAAATATGGATGGCAGGCACGTATCAAGGCATGATTATTTTGGCGCTACGGGAATAGCCTTATTCCCGTAGTGCTATTAATGACTTAGCAAAATTTGAATTTATGAAATTCAAACAGGCATATAAGGTGACACCTCTTCTAAAACCATGTCTTTCAAAATCAAACATAAATAAACTATTCAAAAACTTTAATGCAAACCATCAGACACTAAAAACAAAGATCAAATCAACTGGAAACAAAAAATGAAGTGTAGGTAAGAAGGGTTTAGGATAAGGGTTTCTCACTAAACCAAGACAAAATTAGAGACTAACACTGGCTCCTTCTGGGGATGGAGTTTTGATAATAAACTCCAAGAACTGCAGACCAATGCCTTTCATTTATTTATAATTCACTGATTCTCCTGCACCTGTCAATCTTTTATTCTCAGCATAACTATAAAAACAATTCCATTGGGTATA
Source organism: Picea engelmannii (assembly GCA_009831015.1). Classification (NCBI taxonomy): domain Eukaryota; kingdom Viridiplantae; phylum Streptophyta; class Pinopsida; order Pinales; family Pinaceae; genus Picea; species Picea engelmannii. The sequence goes on from ML815731.1 coordinate 187,930, forward strand.
TGGAGTCTTTATTGAAAGGAAAACCTACTGTACTAACTGAAACCTGCTGAGCCCTTAGAGAAAATAGTGCTTCAAGAACCTCCTATTCACTAGGCCCCCAAAAATTTTAGTGTTGTCTAAATTATGCAGGAGAAAAGTGTTATTGTTCATTACCTTGGCTATCCTAAAAGGACCATACCATAGGTTATCGAAATTTCCATGCTTTTCTTTATCCTCTCTCATGGCATCCCATCGTAGCACCAAATACCCTTCATTGAAAACATCTTTCTTAGTTCCT